>PVLD010033949.1:0-13148 GCA_004027595.1 Dinomys branickii | reverse complement strand
TCGGGAGTAGTGGTGGTATCTTGGTTACTTTTCTCTCACTATTGGGACAAAATTCCCAACACCCAAAATTAAGGAAGGAAAGGTTTACGTAGCTCACAGTTTGTGGAGATTCTAGTCTGTAATCAGCTGGCTCTAAGGCAGGGTAGAGTGGCAGAGGAGCAATAGTTCAAGGTGGCAGAAGACAGCAAAAGTAGCCTGAGCAGAAACGGGGAAGAACAAGCTTCTTTTCCCCCGTTATATTATAAGCAGCCTACCTGCTCCCAGGGCGAGTGTAGCACTCACACCATCTCCCTGGCCTCCTCTCCCACAGGCTCGGGATGTTTACAAAGTGAGGACCCTGGCCCCCTGCTGAGTCACTTCCTTAACCTTCTGAACATCTCAAGTTGACACAATAACAATCTGCCCCTTGTGAATTTGGCAATCAGACACGTTTCTTTAAACCACTTTCCAGATACAAAGACATCCTTGTAATTCCCTCTAACATGTTATAACTGTCCTGTGTACAAACAGAAAGGCACTAGTTCCATCAGCAGAATAGGAGGTAAGTTTTCCTTGGGTGATGCTTATTTTTATCAGATTACAACTTGAACATTATAACAGCTTAACAACCCTTAAGGACCAGTATTAAGTCTCTCAACATTATATCACTCTAGAACCATACTAGGGGAGAAATAGTACAAGTACAATCCTCTTTTCTGTAGCTCATCATAGCTGGTGTTCTATATTCCCTTGGCCTTCAGCAAGCACCTCAGCAGGTCTTGGTTCTTTCCCTGGTGGAGTGACCCATAACTGCCTTCCTGAAGGCTCTGGACTATTTGTCATTGTGCTGTACAGTGATCCCTTACCTATTGCGGGAGTTACATTCCAGAGACCCCTGTGACAGGTGAAAATCCGTGAAGTAGCGGGGTTATATTTATTTTATTATATATATATATATTTTATTACATTTATTATATAGGGCTTTCTAAACCCTTCCCACACTCCTATGAACCTTTTCCATTCTCTTATTAACCTTTTCCTCACTCTTATAAACACTTCATATGCTCTTAAGTACTTTCTACACTCGTAAACCTATGTAATTTTAACAAAGTAAAATTCTATATGGGTACTCGATGTGATGTGGACAAGGAGAGATACTAAATGTATGGGCACAGTGCGGGAGGGGAAACAGACCGATGCTATGGTCACTGGGCCAATCAGTGCCCAGGATACAGAACACAGTACCGTGGTTGGTCGCCTTCCATTCCATCAGCCGATAGTGTGCCTTGTACAATCTCACATGGGCAAACTTGCCCAAGTGGTAGTGGTGTACTGCATTTCCACTGTGTACAGTACAGCATTTATCTGCTGATAAAATATGTACTGTATTTTATTTTGATTAAATATTCTTTTAATATGTTTGAATTAAGGTTTTTAAATATTTTATATTGTTTTACATTTTTAGGCAAAACTAATTAAAATCAGAAACATCGTATAAATACCTATATACTGCAAAATTCTGCAATATAGTGAAAACTCCACAATACAGAATTAGATGTATATTTTTTAAAACCTGCAATACAGTGAAGCTGCAATAAGTGAACCACGATATAGTGAAGGACGACTGTATTAGGTTATAGTTTCCCATTGATTTTATTTTATTTTAGTTTTTTGTTTTTTGTCTTTTTGATCTCACAAGGTCTCATTATGCAGTTCAGGCTGGTCTTGAATTCATTTTGTAGCCCAGGGTGGCCTCAAACTTGGAACGATCCTCCTGCCTCAACCTCCCAAGTGCTGGAATTACAGGCGTGCACCACCATGTCATGCTCCCATTGATTTTAATAACAGGGCATGGTAGCACTAAGAGGCGCCCCAAGGGATCTCTTTCACTCCACGTACGTTCTTCCCTTCCTCCACTGTGGAGTAGTAGTCCAGTTGCCCCTTGACAGTCTGAGTCAGTCACCCCTGACAACCCTGTGACTCTCTTTTCAGCTTGTTTCCTCAGAAGCATGAGGAGACCAAAATGACCAGGGGAAGTCCCAGCTTCTAGCTCAATGGTATCATTGTTGTGCTTCCTGGGACAAGCCTTTTCCCCTCTGGAACTAAGACTTCTAAGCTAGCATAACATAAGGTTGTGAGGACAGGAAGGAAAAACTTTGCTAGTGGGTCACTAGGAGTAATGGTGAGTGGTGCCATTCCTACTTCCACTCCTTGATTTCTGGACCCGTGAATCCTGGCTATAGGAGACATAGCATCATACAGTGGGTGCTGATTCAAAGCATATACAACCTTTTGAAGTACCTTCCCCAGCCCTACAAGCTATTGTCACCTAGCTGGCACCTTAACTGTGTCTTTAAAAGACCATTCCACCTTTCTTTCAATCCAGCCACTTCTGGATGGTGAGGAACATGGTAGGAACAGTGAATTTCATGAGCATGAGCCCATTGCCTCACTTCTTTGGCTGCAAAATGTGTTCCTTGGCTAGAGACAATGTCCTGTGGAATTTCCATGATGGTGGATCAGACATTCTGTAAGTCTATGGATGAGTTTTGGCAGAAGCATTATGTGTAGCAAAGGCAAATCCATATCCAGAATACGTGTCCATGTCAGTGAGGACACAGCACAGTCCATGCCATGATGGAAGTGGTCCAAGGCAGTACAGTAGGCCTAGGATCCTGGTCCAACCACGTCACAGGTTTGTGGGACTTGGTGGTCTCTTAGTGGTCCCCAGGAGAAAATGGAAAGAAGATTTAGAAAATAAAGACAAGAGACAATAGCTGAGGTCAGGGGGAGTTACCTCCTGCCTGATGAACATGAGGACTGACTTCAACAGTAGGGGTGCTTATTTATACTCTTGAGAGGTTGGTTAATTTCTGCCTCACTGCCCAGCAATCAGTTAACAAGTTATAACGGCTTGTTTATGCACTTTGAGGAGCTCCCGTGTTCTTGGGGCTGCTGTATTCTTGGGCTGGTTTCATCCTGCACATGTAATTCTGTTCCAGCTCCAGTGGCTCCCAAGACAGGTTGACCACCCCAGGGAATGGTGCCATATTGCAGACTCAGTGTTGGCCTCTGCTGCTGACATATTGGGCATTCAGCTGTAGCTGTAGCCAGATCGGCCTTGGTGAGTGGGAGTTCTTGTTGCTGAGCCCATGAATAACCTGCATCCCTGCCACCATGGCCACTCTGTTCATGAGCCCATCGGACAATGACAGGGGTGGGGAAGAAGGAGGTTGGCCACTATCCACAGAATGGGTCATTTTATCTACTCGATTGTTAGAGTTTTTTTCTGCTGATGTCACCTTTTGGTGAGCATTTACATGGGAAACAGATACTTTTACATCATCTGCCCAACAAGGAGAGGTCTATCCACATACCTCTTTCCCAAATATCTTTGTCACCAATTTTTCCAATTATGTTCCTTCCACATTCCTGACCATCTGGCCAGACCGTTGGCTATGGCCCATGAGTCAGTATACAGTCGCACATCTGGCCATTTCTCCTGCCAGGCAAAGTGCACTGCCCAGTGCCCTGCCCAAGGTTCTGCCCCCTGTGATGATTTCCCTTCACCGCTGTCCTTTAGGGATGTCCCAGGAAAGGGCTGTAATGCTGCAGATGTCCACTTGTGGGTGGTACCTGCATAGCATGCAGAGCCATCCATAAACCAGGCCCTAGTCTTCTCTTCTTTTGACAGCTGATCATGTGGTACACCCCACAGGGCCATAGGTACATGCTGGGAAACAAGGCCATATAGCAGGCACAGGGGCCATAGGTATCTGGGCAACTTCTTTGAGTAATTTACTTGTACCCACTGGTCCTGCTCTGGCTTGATCACAAACATACCATTTCCATTTAATGACAGACTGTTGTTGTGCATGTCCTACCTTATGACTTGGTGGATCAGATAATACCCAGGCCATGATAGGCAACTCAAGTCACATGGTGACCTGGTGTCTCATGGTCAAACATTCAGTTTCCACTAAGGCCCAGTAGCAGGCCAAGAGCTGTTTTCCAAAGGGAGAGAAGTCTGCAGATGACAGCAGATCCTTGCTCCAAAATGTTAAAGGCCTCCACTGCAGTTCGCCTGTGCGGGCCTGCCAGAGACTCCAAACAGCATGTCTAACTGCTACTGACACCTCAGATACCATTGGATCTGCTGGATCATATGGCCCCAGTGGCAAAGCAGCCGCACAGTGGCCTGGATCTGTTGCAGAGCCTTTTCTTGTTCTGGGCCCCACTCAAAACTAGCAGCTTTCCAAGTCACTCAGTAAATGAGCCAGGGTAACACACCTAAGTGAGGAATGTGCTGCTTCCAAAATCCAAAGAGCCACACTAGGTGCTGTGCCTCCTTTATGGTGTAGGGGAAGCCAGATGCAACAATTTATCTTTTACCTTAGAAGGAATGCTCCACACCAATGGACTTCTAAAAACTTCACTGAGGTAGAAGGAGCTTGAATTTGGGTTGAATTTAGTTCCCATCCTCTGGCTCTCAAATACTATACTAACAAATCCAGAGTAGTTGCTACTTCACTAGGCCCAATCAGCATAATATCATCAATATAATGTACCAGGGTGATATCATGCGGGAGAGAAGGGTGATCAAGATTCCTATGAACTAAATTGTGACACAGAACTGGTGAATTAATATACCCCTGATGGAGGACGGTGAAGACATCTTGCTGGGCTTGTCAGCTGAAAGCAAATTGTTTCCAATGGTCCTTATGGATAGGTATGGAGAAGAAGGCATTTGCCAAGTCAATGCCTGCAGACAAGGGCCAGGAGATGTGTTAATCAGCTCGAGCGAGGAAACCACATCTGGTCCTGCAGCTGCAATCGGAGTCACCACCTGATTCAGTCGACAGTAATCGCCTGTTATCCTCCAAGACCCATCTGCCTTTTGCACAGGTCAAATGGGGGAATTAAAAGGAGATGTGCTGGGGACCACCACCCCTTCAAGTCATTGATGGTGGCAGTAATCTCTGGAATCCCTCCAGGAATGCGATGCTGCCTTTGGTTTACTGTTCTACCAGGCAAAGGCAACTCTGATGGCTTCCATTTGCCCTTCCCAACCATAACAGTCCTCACACAACAGGTTAGAGAACCGATGTGTGGATTCCACCAAGTACAAAGTACATCAATCCCAATTATATATTCCAGAACAGGGGAAGTAACTACAGGATGGATTCAAGGAGTTATTGGACCTACTGTGAGTTGGACCTTTACTAAAACACCATTGATCACCTGACCTCCATAGGCCCCTACTCTTCCTGGAAGGCCACAATGACATTTTGGGTCCTCTGGAATCAGTGTTAGTTCACAACCAGTCTCCAGTAGTCCCTGAAATGTCTGATCATTGCCCTTTCCCCAACATAGTCACTTGGGCAAAAGGTCTCAAGTCCCTTTGGGGAAGGATGAGAGAAAGATTGATTGTACAAATTTTTGGCATATTGGGATCCCTCCCCAAGGGGACCTGGCCTTCCCCTCATTAAAGGGGTTCTGGATCTATACACTGGCTCAAATCTAGGAACTGGTTGAGAGGCCATGATTCCCTGTTACTACAATTTAAAGTAGGTAGCTGTTCATTTGCCCTGAAAATTTTGATTAAATAAATCTAGTAAAAATTTTGCAGGTTTCCCATCTATTTCACTTTTGGGAACATTGTGGCTAATCAGCCAACACCATAGTTCTGCACGTGTCAGATTATTCTGGTCAGTGTTCTGCTTCTGCCATCCATTATGGTAAGTACAGGGACCCTGCCTATGGTAACTGAGTACTGCCACTTGACCTCAGCCACCCCGGGATGCAATCAAGCCCACTGCCCTTAAATTTCCTACCTGAGTAACCATGGTCCCCACCGACCCTTTGTACACACAGAGAAATCAAGTTCCGGAGAAGGAAAGGAACGTGTCTAAGGCCTCATAGCTCATGTATGGCAGCATGAACTATTTGACAAAGCTCTAGCTCTCCAGGAAGTATTTCTCCCTTTTAAACTTCAATCCTGGACTTCAAGTTGTATTTCAAAGCTATAATATTATGTTACAAAGCTGTTTTTTTGCTACTGGCCCCAAACTGGATGTGTGGCTCAGGAGAATACAATGGAGGATGCAGAATAACCCTAAGCACATTCAACCCTCTGGTCTTTGACAAAGGGGTGAAAAACACATAGTAGAACAAAGATAGCTTTATAAATAAATGGTGATAGGGAAACTGGCTATCTATACCCAGAAGAAGAACTCCAGATCAATATATCTCATCATGTACTAAATTAAAATCAAATGGATCAAAGATTTAAATGTTAAAACAGAAAAACTTAACCAGCTGAAAGATTAAACAAGTAAAAGTCTTGAAGATATAGACACAGGCAAGACTTTCTGAACAGAACCCCAGATGCATAAGAAATAGCATCAAGAGCCAAGAGATGGGATCATGTCAAATTAAATATGCACAGCAAACAAAACAACCAACACAGTCAAAAGGCAACCGACAAAATGCGAAAAAAATTTTGCCAGCTATTCCTTAGACAGAGAACTAATATCTAGAGTATATACATATAGAACTCAGAAAATTAGACCCCCCCAAATAAAAGACCTAGTAAAAATTGTCTTGAAATAAATAGACATTTCACCAAAGAAGGACAAATGGCCAATAACTATGTGAAGAGATGTTCAACTTTTCTGGCCATCAGAGAAATGCAAATTAAAACAACACTGAGGTTCCATCTTATCCTAGAAAGAATAGCTATAATAAAAATAAATCAAATAATAACAAATGCTGAAGAGGCAGTGAGGAAAAAAGAACCCTTCTATATTGTTGGTGGAAGTATAAACTAGTACAACCTTTATAGAAATCAATATGGAGAATCCTCAAAAATCTAAAACTAGAAATTCCATTGAGCCCAGCTATTCCCCTTCTAGGTATCTTCTCAAAAGAGTAGAGACATCAGGTGACAGGGATGCCGCATACCCAGGTTCAAAGCAGCACAATGCACAATGCTCCATCTTGGAATCAGCTTATCTGTCCGTCAGTAGATGAACAGGTAAATGTACACAGTGGCACACCTGGTATAAATAAGGGTACACTTGAGTCATTTGTTAGAAAATGGGTGACCTTGAGACCCTAATGTTAAGTGAAATAAATCAGACACACACAGGGTTTAAACATCACATGGTTTCTCTCACGTGAGAAATGCAAAGTATACATCAACAGTGCAATAAAAGCTGGACAACAGGAAGTGGAGAGTTAGGTCTTTCCCAGAGGGGATGAGGATCAAGGGCTGAGGGAGAGGGAAGGAGGAGAGGAAAAGTGTTGGAAAAGAGTGCGGACACGTTAGGTGCATGGTTCTGTGATATGAGAGACTCAAATATAAATATTTTAAAGGGATAATTAGCGAGCTATACTAAGAAATGTGGAGTTAGATTCTGCATAGATGGGAAGTAAATCTGGGGAGAGGGAAAGGCGTGAGAGGGAGTGCCAGGGAGAGTAAAAGTTATGAAGATGTGATATACATATGGATCGAAGCCCAGACTCGATGCAGTCGCTCTGTGTGGCAAACATATACTAGCAAAGAAAACATGAGCAGTTAAAAAATAAATAAATAGTCTCCCAGCACACGTGTGGCAGAGAGATAGTGAGGCAGGACAGGGAGAAAGTGACCACACCCAGCCTCAGGCCTGCGCTTCTCCGCTTCTCCGCTCCTCCCCCTCCAGCCCTGGCCTAATAAGCAGCATCCTGCACTGGCTGGAAGTCCCCTCAGCCTATGTTCCCTGGCCCCTTGCAGATGAACCTGTAAGCCAGCAGGCAAGTGGGTGACAGGAAGACAGAAGCCACCACTGAACACACACTTTGAGGGACCAGGAGGCGCCATCCATACACTCTGCACGTAGCTGCCCTGGGTACAGCCTCTGTTTCTGTATTAAAAACACTCCTCTCTGTTTTTAGGGACAGGGTCACTTGAGCCTTCCCTGTATAAGTCCTTGATGGAAATATTTACATAAAATTCATCTTATGTTGACCATGGTACATATGTGTGTGCCCTTTTCATAGCAAGAGCTGATCCAAGTCATAGATTGGGTGGGGGTCTGGCACCACCTGGACAAAGTACCACACAAGAACTGCCAGGCCACGAACTCCTCTCTGAACTGGCAGCAGGTGGGGAATTGTGCTTGTCCAAAGTGGGTGGTGGGGACAGAGTAAGGGGACAGGCGCAGGACAGGAGGTGTGCCTCACACAAGGTGTGGTGAGGGAGGGTCCTGCCCTCCATGCCAGCTCTGTAGTGAAGGCCTTGTCATACAGTTTTTACTCTGTTGCCACCTATTAGGTTTGAAAATGGAGATTCGGCACCTGGGACAGGTAGACGTAGCCTCCCATAGGAGGAAGGTGGCATGGGGTGAAGGGTACCCTGCATCCCTGCCTGCCTGAGAGACTGTCACTTGTCTGGGTGTGCAGCCAGCTAGGAGGGCTGAGTATGAGATGGAGCTGTGTCTCCTTCTGCTCAGAGCCAAGGGAGGGACTCAGGAGAGGTGAGCAGCTGTCTGGACAAGACTGGCTGCAGCTCTGGATTCTTCTTCACCTCCCAGGCTCCTTCCCTGGCTGTGCCTCTCCTGCCTGTCCTTCTGCTTCTGGCAGCAGCTACTCCACCGGGGAATCAAAGAAAGGGCTTGGCAACTCAGGAAATCGCTCTGCTGTTGCTGCCCCAGGACCATACTCTGAGCCCTAAGCTGGTTCCTGAGGGACCAAGTTTTTCAAGGAATTAGCAGGTGCACTGGCATCACATGGATACTTGCCTGGGCTCCGTCATGCTGCCCAGTGACTGGCAGATCCTGGTACTGAGGTACTTAGCTCCTGCACCCCCACTCCTCATGTCAGGTACCCCGCTGGCTCCCCTGCTGCTCAGGCACAGGTCATCTGGCTTCTTGACTCTCTTGTGACTCCCACTGACTGTGTCCCAGCCTTTTCTGCTCTCAGTAGCAAAGAGATGTTTCCTAGGTTCACCCAGCTACCAGAATTCCTACCTTAGAGGCCCGTGTCTGCAAGGTGTGCACCACAGCTGCTTTCTGCAGCTCCCCTGTGGGTTCTGTGAGGGCCCCTGGGAGTCAGCGCGGATATCAGGACCCTGCTTCCCTAAGGAAACCTATGACTCGTCCCCCTTCCGTCGGCAGGGACCCCCAAAGCTAGAGACTCCAAAGTATCTCTAGACACTAAAGACGCCATCTCGAGAGTGTATGCCAATAACAACAGTATCTGTTTTTCTTTATTTCAAGGATGCCAGGCAAGGGAAGAGCCCACCACTGAGAAAGTTCTGCTCACTTGGTGGAAGCCAGCAGGGTGTCACAGGGCAGCCTCCCCAGAGGGAGCAGTGTTATGGCAGGGTGCAAAGCCAGGGAGGGAAGGTAAAGGTCACAGGAATGGGGGCTGTGGAGGGCACCAGTCCCTCCAGTGCACGGCTGTGGCTTGGGACTAGCGTGGGGCTGCACAGAGGACAGGAAGGTGTTCGGGAGCCTTATGCAGAGTGGGATTTGGCTGGTGCATGGAAGGCTCAGGTCCTCCCTCACTGCCAGGAGGAATGGACCTGGCCCACCCATGTGTCCCACGTCAGGGCACCATCTGCTCAGATGGCAGGGCTCAGAAGCTGGGGCTGAAAGAGGAAGAGGACAGGGAGGAGACACAGACAGCTGTATCCCCAGCCCTTCACTGGGCTCTTGAGCCCATCTAGGCCTGCACATCAGTAAGCTTGATGTCACCAGTTACTTCCAGGAAATTGATATCTGGCAGGTTCTTGAAGCGGTGTGTGTATGCCAGCAGGTGTTGGCCATCCACAGTCACCCTGTAGCAGTTGGCTTCACATATGATCTCCACCTGGGCAGAGAGGCCTTTCCAGTCACACTCCATGCAGAAAGTCCTCAGCCCTCCTGCAGGCTCAGGGACCCTCCTTCCCGCCTCCTCCTCTCCCGCAACCAGCCCTGCACCCGTCTGCACTGAAGGAACTGCTCCTCCCTAAACACCTTGTGCTCTCCTCCTGGGACCTAAGCATGTGTGGTTTGCAGCATGCAGTGTTGTTCCCAGCTTACCTCCTTGCCCCTGTGTTACTGCCAGACACCTCAGGACCCAGCCTCCTCTGGCCAGCCTTCCCTGCTGCACCCGACCCCACCTAGGGGACCAACTGCCTCCTCAGGCCAGGAGGGGCAGAAGTGCTGGCTTGGGGCATCTGTGTCCCCCAGGTGCATGCCTGGACTCTTCAGCAGCAGCAGCACCAGCCTCCGGACTCATCCTTTCCCACCCAGAGCCTTCTCCAGGAGGCAGTCAGGGTACAAAGGACAGTGCTCACACTTGCATCATACTCACGTGCAGGGCACTGTGCTGGCGAGCACAGAGACTACCTCAGCCCATTCCCACAACTCTCTCAGATCCTGGGATTCTTAGCCCCATTTGCAGATGAGGAAGTGGAGCTGCAAAGACCCAATGACTGTCCCTGGCTGAAGGGCCCTTCTCCAAGGTCGCACAGCTACCTATGGATAAAAGGTCGTGTTCCCTGCTGGTGTTCCCAATGGCTTCTCACTGCAGTAAAATCCAAGCTCCCTTCACAGCCCATACAGCTCTACACCATCATTTCAAATCCAGACTGCAGAGTGCAGTCGTCCAGGACAGAACTTCTGCCCAAGTGGATGCCCAGGATGACAGGCTCCATGGCTGAGGGTTTTACCCAGGCATCGCAGACAAATCTTTCCAAATCTTTCTTTTCTTTTTCTTTCTTTCTTTCTTTCTTTCTTTCTTTCTTTCTTTCTTTCTTTCTTTCTTTCTTTCTTTCTTTCTTTCTCTTTCTTTCTTTCTTTCTTTCTTTCTCTCTCTCTCTCTCTCTCTCTTTCCTTCCTTCCTTCCTTCCTTCCTTCCTTCCTTCCTTCCTTCTTTCTTTCCTTCTTTCTCTTTCTCTCTTTCTGTCTCTGTTTTCATCTTCCTGCTTTGTGGTACTATGCAATGAACCCAGGGCCTTCACACTGAGCTACACCCCCTCCCCTATTTTTAATTGTGTCTCCTTTAGACAAAATCTCCCTAAGCCGCTAAATTGTTTCTGCCCAGGCTGAGCTCAAATTCGGGATCCTCCTGCTTTGACCTGCTAGAGTGCTGCTGTTATAGGTGCGTGTGCCATGGCTGTTTTTGTTTTTGTAAACTGGGTGTGTGACATGTGTGTGTGTGTGTGTGTGTGTGTGTGTGTGTTCAGCCAGGGTGATCGGGCCTGGGGCCACACCGCACTCCTCTCTCACCCACACACTCCACCTGCAGTGAAGCTCTGCACAGTTCCCACCCTCTTCTGCACACTGGCCCCCCAAAGTGGGGTCCCTCCTACCCAGAGCACCTGTCCTCATCTGTGCTGATGGACTTATGCCTTGGACTCCTGGCTCCTCCCCATCTAGATTTCGGCCCCATGGGGTAGGACCTGCTCTCTCTGCTTCCTGGCTGCATTCGTGAACATGGGTATTTCCTGCACAAAGGGAGCCCAATCAGAGAGCTGATGAATGATTGCTGATGACTGGCACCTCATTCTTGAGTTTGATTTGGCACCAATGGGCATGTGATCTCTGGCAGGTAACTTGTCCTGTGATTTTGATGGCTTATCCATCAAGAGAAGATACTAATACTTTCCTTGGGGGACAATGATCACAACATGATCTTAATTTGCTACACATCTCCCTTCCTTGGGACACAATCCTCCTATCACAAGCATCAACCCCCAACCTATTCCTGGTGCCCCAAGACCTCCTCACTCACCCTAAACTTCTCCTCTTGCACCCAGTGAGTGCCCCAAGCTCCAGGCTGCGGTATTTTACCTTGAAGCTGCATTCTGGGATGAAGGGGATGTTGCCAGGCAGGGTTTTCTCGAGTGGCCCCCAGGAGCCATCGATCCGAGAGTTTCGGACCACAGCATTTTCGCTGAACCGAGTGCCCAAGTGGAAGGCGATGTCAGCCCCACGGCGCAGGTTGATATGGAACCTGGGTTGGGCAGATCACATGGACTTTCTCTATCACCGGCTGTGGTGGGGCTCATCACCTCTCCATTATATTCAGCAACCAGAGAGCCCTGGAGACTCTGCCTTACCTCTTGGCATTGGGCAGCACAGTGCCTGACACAGTGATGACCTTGGATGGCTGCAGCCCATCTGGGATGGAGGTGGAGTAAGGAATCGGCTGTTGGGAGGATGAGGACAGGTCAGCCGCTGACAGCAGAGAGGCGCCACAGCAGTGGGGAATCCTGTACGAAGTGTCATGGACTTGGACATCCACCAAGTCTAAACCATGCCTGACAGTGGTACGACTTCCAGAGGAAGCCAGGACATCTTTACTTAGTACATGAAGTGCCAAGGGGAAACTTCCCAGTGTTCCCAAAGTAAGGGGCCTTCACTGCCATGGCAGGAACTTTGGTCAGACACTAAAGCATTCTGAGGTGACAAAGAAAGCCCATATAATTAGCTCACACTCACGAGAACATTTTAAATTGCAAGGTCCTTTCAAAATTAATCTAATCTTCATGACTATTTTTTAAATTTAAACTTGATAAAGGACACTTTTTAATTACACAAGTCAGAGGATCACCCCAGTTGCCACTTACCAACTACCCCGCATTCAGAATGAAATCTCCAGCCACCCCACATGCCACTTACATAAGACTTGGGTTCTGGTTCAGGTTCCTGTGGAAAAGAGACCAATAAATTTAATGTGGGAATGTTATGAACACACACATGCATGTATGCATGTGCACGCGCATGCGCGCGGGCACACGCACACACACACACACACACACACACACACAGTCTGGAGGGGGCGCTCCCTTATAAATGAGGTTGAGAGGATTCAGCCCTGGGTATCTCTTGGTAACCTTGGCTGTCATAGCAAACTTTCTGGATCTTCTGGCTGTGGCCCTGGTTCCCATCACCTTCCTTTCAGCAACTCCATGCTTTAAGGAAGGCACTGAAGCCACAATGACACCCTTGCCCCCAGACCCCCACCCAGGTCAGAAACATCCACACTCTGATATGATCCCTGGAACCTATGAGTGTGACCTTAAACTTATAAGGGTCTTTCTTTTCTCTGTGGTGTGGAGCGTCAAATCTAGTTTCTAGGCACTTGTTCTACCACTAAACTAAACGCTAGCATTTGAACACTTACCTCTGTTTTCA
>PVLD010033948.1:0-13147 GCA_004027595.1 Dinomys branickii | reverse complement strand
ACAGTTTTGGGGACTTTGTAGGCAAGTGGACAAAACTGGAGTCCATACTCATAAATGAAATAAATCAGCGATACATGTGCAGGCAACGTATTGTATCACTGGTGTAAGAACCCGAGGGTGGGAATATAAACTAAGAGACATGAAGGAAATCTGTTCTAAAACAAAGAACAGATGGGATGAAGGAAAGTAGAAAAGAAAAAGACAAAAATGTATGTATGTATATATGAATATGCATATATGCAGGATGGCTAACTTGGTTCTACTATTGTATTATATCACTTAATGCTAAGCAATAATCGATGACGGGTTATTTGATCAATCTTGTATGTCTGTATGTGTTGTCCTGAACACACACTTCGAAGATATCAATATGTAAAGCAGCAACTATTGGTGTTTTTTTGGTTGTTGTTGTTGTTGTTGCTGTTGTTGATGTTTGCCTGTTTTGTTTTTTGTCTTTGGATTTTTGGTTTTTGTGTTTTTTCTATTGTTGAGAGGATTAATTGTCTGACTAAATTTGCATGTCTGTATATGGGTTTATATATTTACACTTTGAAGATATCAATGGATAAAGCAATAACCACTGTTGAGATCATATCACCTTGTCTATAGATTAGTTGTCATTGTACATTTTTTATGTTAATTGGTGTCTGTTTGTCAATATGTTTTTGTATTTTTATTTTTTTAAAATAGAAAAAAAGTCAAAAGTTTTTGCCTGGCAAATTGAGTCATAATTACTGAGTTCTGCTGCTGTAGTACAAAAGCAGCTATAGGCAGTATGTAAATGAGTAAGCATGGCTGCATTCCAGTGAAACTATTTGCAATCACTGAAATTTGAATTTCATATCGTCTTCATGTGATACAAAATATTACTCTTCTTTTGATTTTCAAAAGCCATTTAAGAATTAGCAACCATTCTTAGCTTTTGAACCATACAAATCAGGCAGTGGGCTAGATTTGGTGTGCTGACTCCTGGTATAAATAATATCTATTAGATAACTTCAGATTTAAAAAAATATACTTTAAATTTCAGAACCTCTTCTCAAATCTGTATTTTCCTTCTACTATGGGGACCTATACTAAAATGTATAATGAAGCCTAACATTCTTTATAATTCTTTCAGTTTTTTTCCTACAGGGTAAACAGCTAATTAGAAACCTTACCATAATAATTCTTTTTTTCTGCTCTGGGAACCCAGAGTCTTGTACATGCCAAGCATTCATTCTACCACTGAGCTATGTGCCAGATCTTTAATAATTATTTTGGAATTAGGTGCATATATTGGACTAGAATAAATAATATACATGTACAGAATTATTTTTTATATATTTTGTTTTATATATGGACATACATTTTTATTTTCAATTGAAATAATGTTTCTAAGGGTGTGATTGCCCACCAGTGACATCACAATCAGCTGAGGTGGTTGTGTAAAAGTGCAGATTCCACAGGAGTCTCTGAGTTCAGTCCCTACCACAGAAAAGAAAAAGTGTAGGTTCCTAGAATATCCTTCAGATCTTAGTCAGGACCTCTAGGAATGCATTTACAACAGGTTTTACAGGATGTTATTATCCACTCTAAAGTTTCAAAACCAAATCAAAGCGAAACCAAATTAAGGGAGTTTTTGTACTAGTGAAAAGTTCCATCAGCATGCAGGAAAATGTCATTAAATTTAATAAATAGTATAAATTTCTGCTCACCATCTGTTTTTTCAGAGCAATATACAGTACTTTTAGAGCAATATACAGTATTATCTGCATTTAGATATTTTTCCATTAAAAATAGTTTTAATTTGGGAACTGGTGTCAAACCAGTAAACATAGATAAACCCTCCTGTGACAGAGATTTTTAAATATCAATTGACACATCAAATTTTAGGCATTTATTCATATCTATACCAAAAATAACAATGGGCACACAAGGACTCTGCTCTAAGTTCCACCATCAACCAATGACACGACACAAGAGCATTCGGTTGCTTTGCTGATGTTTCTTGAACTGGCGGTTTGACTACTTAGGGTCATTTGAGGCTTACTAAGGGCCTTAGTTTTTATTGGAGCAACATTGTTGTAGGAATTTCATGAAAGAATTAAAGTAATCAAAGATGATCTGTTTGCCTGGGTTGTTAGGATTAGGGCTTTGTCTCTCCATAGCAAAAATTGAGATCTATATGTGGATAAATGTCAATGTCAGGTACTTGTAGAATATTCAGGAACCCTAAGAATGTTTTACAACCCTGCGTTCTGGTTGGCTACTATTTATGGCCTGTATACACAGCAATCTCAGTAAAAAGCAATCCTTCTTTAAAATTCCTTGAACTATATCATTGTTTATGCCCGTCTCAATCCATTTATAGAGAAGTCCAGTCACTTTAGGAATGAACGTTTTTCTTATTTATATTCAATTAAAAAGGAAACAAAATTATTGTTTAGTTTGTCAACACTTAATCTTCTAGTGATAATGTTGTCTCAACTTGATCCAAAAAGTTTTCATTTATCTTCTTTCAGGAAAAAAGGGGAATTCATTTGTGTTTGGACCTCACAAGAGGTAGAGAAGATATTTCTTATGTATTTGGAGCAATTTTTATAGTAGTGGTCCATTAACTGAAAAAATACAATGTTACTATTATTTGTAGGTTTTACTTGTAAAATATAATCTGCCACCGTGCACTGGGGCTCCTGAAAGTAAAGTGAACTTTAATTCCTACATGAAATTGGCATAATTGTAACGTGTATTAACTTTATATCATTTGCTTTTTTAGTTTTATTCTTTCCTTTTAGTACCTTTTTAAAAGTATCTTTTCCTTCCGATTCTAATTCCTCTAGTACTTAGGAATGCCTACTTGAAAGGTCCCTATCACTTGATGGTAAACTGATAAATAAGAATATTTGCTCTTAAAATAAGATTACAAACTTTTAGTAGCCGGATTGTGACAGTTATAGCATATTCATATATGTGTTAACATTTATAAAACTAGAAACCAGAAGTGTCAGTTTCACTGCATAATTTTAATAAAGAGTTATAAACAATAAAAAGGGAAGATTATTGATGCTAGGATTTCAGACTATTCCAAGGAACAGTGCCTGTTATACTCTATATTTCTTCTCTTTTCTCCCCCAGTCCTGACACATAAAATCCTAGAATAAGAGTTCAAATGAGCCAGGAAGTAGATCTAAGAGACCCCAAATAAAAACTTGAATCTTTTCCTGTGTGATGGGGACCCAGTTCTGGCTTGGAAATAATCTCTGAACCTTGCAGAGATTATGTGTTGGTAATTTTATGATTACTAAGGGATCTGTGCTGCACCTTAAGATACTTATTGAACATTTTTTCCCAGTGGCTTCTCTTCATTAGCTTTATACATTAATAATGGAACATTTAGCTTATAAAGAAAAGAATCACAGAGAGATAGTCCTAAGAATCACTTCGTCTACCACAGCTACACAAAAGAGGAAACTAAGTCAGTATAAATGCTTAAGCATTAAGAATATACAAGCCAAGTAAAATGTAAAATAGACTTTTATATAAATGGACTTATTTTATTCACTCTTACTTCCTGCAGATTAACTCATGGACAATCTTTGAGGTATTCATCTAGACTGTGTGCCAAAGTCCACTGTGTATGTTTCTGGTGAAATGTAGTATCTACAAAAGGTTCTAAGATTGTTGTTTAAAGTACTATATGTACTTACATTTTGTATTAAAAAAAAACCTTCGAAAGGGTATGTCATCCTTGATATTGGTTTCCTCAGCTGCCAGGAGACAGTGGCTTCCTAGATGGCTGTTGTTCATACTCATCAGCTGCCACACCTTTACTGACCCAAACTCTTGTGCTTACATTATGCCAGGGAATCCTGCAGGTGCTTCTGCACAGGTGACATTAGTAACATCAGTCACCATCCAATCTGAAATGAATATCTGATTTTATCAATTTAGTAAAGCAGATCACCTGTATGCCCAAAGAGAATGAGTAGATTAGAAAAATACTTAGTATTGTGTTTCAAGAACTATTATGCTTACTGATATGTGCTAGGACTTTATTCAAACAGGTTCCCATTTTGTTGAACCCAAAGCCTAATAATTTATATACACTGACTAGTTTATTATTCATTTCCAGTTGGTACTCTGGTGTGTGTGTGTGTGTGTGTGTGTGTGTGTGTGTGTGTGTGTGTCCTATAATTAAATACTTAGAAATTCAGCTTCAAGTCCTGACTTAGTCCACCTGAGCAAGAGAGGCTGCATTCTTCATGTACATCATTTTGATATCATACCAATGTTTGATTTGCTTTGTTTTTTTGAGAAAGGTTCTGGCTGTGTAGTTCAGGCTGGCCTTGAATTCACTATATAGTCCAGGCTGGCCTCAAACTTGCAGTAATCCTTCTGTCTCAGCCTCCCGAGTGCTGAGATTAAAATATATCAATATTTGAATCTAGGCATGTGCTTGATGAATTGAAGCTCAATAAATGTTTTAGATAAGTGAATTAATAATGAGCTTATTGAGAGTTCTTTACTCAATATTTTTTGCATAACTGTTGAATCCTTAATGGTGAGCTACACCTTATGGGAAAAAATACAAAATTTGGTTCTTATTGTGAAGAACTTACACAGTCTAGCTGCATAAGTACAACTAAAATATCTGACCATTTATTCACCTCACTTCCCATAAATTTCTTACCCTGTTTTATCTGACTTTTGTGCCACACTCTGTCCAGTAAGTGATATTTACTAAGACGAGAATGTTCTTCATGCTTGTAGCCTCACTAGAAAGATTGCAATCTTTGTCTTATACTTACTTCTTAACAATAGTCAGTGGTGATGACCATTGAAATCCTTTCTGTCTTCTCTTCTATGATATTATAATTTTCCTTATACTTCTTTGTTTATTGCTTCTCAGTGTCCTTTGCTGGATCATACTCTGTTACTTGTTCAAATGTTAAAATTCCTTAAGACTTGATGCTAGATTTTATTTTCCTGTCGCTCTGTAATCACCCCTGAGTGCTCTCATTTTGCATTTGACCTCATTTTTCATCTATACCTCTATGAATTTCTATCTTTAGCTCAAATATCTTCGTTGACTTCAATATACCAGTATATCCAACTATCTATTCAAATTTTGTCCTCTGGTAATTCACAAACACCTCAGTTTCAACAAGCCAGTCTTTACATGGTTGTTCATCCATCTAGATCCTTAAGGCAAACCTGAGGAATTAACTTTGAAACTTTTCACTTCCTCACTGATTATGTCTAGGCAATTACTGGTCCCTGATGACTTTGCCTTTTTTCTCAAACTTCTTCATTTCTGACCTTTCACCATTGCTCTCATCCTAGTCTAAGGTACCATTCCTCACCTACCCTCATGTAATTGTCTGCTAATTGATATGTTTACATCCATTCTTACCCTCTCCCTATTCTTTATCTGTAATTGGAGTGATTTTTCAAAAAGATATTCGTATCATGTTGTTCCTCACTGTGAAAACTTACAGTTGGAATCCCTTTACTTCTGGAATAAAAATCAAAACTCTTAACTGGGCTTGTAAGACCTACCTTGTCCAACCTGGGACCTGGCTCTTCTGTCCTTACAGCCTGCACTCCAGGTACAAAGTAAGTACTAGGGATAAAACCCAGGAATGCTTTACCACTGAGCTACATCCAGCACCTTTTATTTCTTATTTTGAGAGTGTCTCATAAGGTTGCCCAGGATGAGCTCAGACTTGTGATCCTCCTGCCTCAGCCTGCCTCAGTACTGGAATTATAGGCAAGTGCACCATGCCCACCCTATTTCAGTCCTTTAAGTATCCTATATGTCTTCATACCTCAGAGTCTTTATATATTACCATTCCTTTAGACTAAATCACTCTTCTCTTTGTTTATCTTATTCTATCAATCCTTCAGAGTTTAATTCAAAAAGCACTTCATTGTGAAACTTGGTGGTACCTTTGTTTATGTGCCCTCATTGCATGCTGTGTTCCTCCTTCATTACACTGGCTCTAGTTGTACTAGCTGTTTCCTCTGCTATAATGTAAGTGGAAACTATGTCAGTCCTATTCACCATTGAACCCTCAGAATTGAACACCATATCTTGTGAGTGATGCTCAATAAATGTGTGTTAAACAAATTAATTAATGTTTCCAATCTGCTTTTTGCTCCAGGATGCAAGTTTTCTTTTATAAAACATTTTTTTTTAGTATTTTGGATGGCTTAGATAATAGGATTATTATGAAAAATATCTTGCTGTCTAATGTCTATAGGGAGGTTATGACATATTACGTGTTCCTTAATTGGGGTAATTAAATGTCTAATTTTGAAATCTCTGGAATTAGTCATCAGTATTTAATTCAGAATGTTACAGTAAATGTTCTTCATCATTTTACAAAATTTCAAATGGAAGTAATTATGTATTCAAATATTGATTAACCGATTACTAGATTTTTTAAAGTCATTATATGTTATGTTAGGAGACTCATTGTACAGTAAGCTGTGTTTAATAAACCAAAATAAAATAAATATGTATGATAGGTAGATGCATATGGATTTTTATGGAAATAATCACCACAAATAATACAGGGCTGCTCTGAGAATAGCAAGAAGCCCATTTTAACTTTGTAAAACTAAAACCACTAGAGTTTAAACAAAGCATTATGTTCATTAACTTGCTAGATCGGGAAAGGAATATACTCTGGAGAAGCTCTCACTGAATAGTGTAGTGAGGAGGAAAATCCAAGGTTTTTTAATTGTTAGGAAGGTTTTTAATTGTTATGATTATTATTGGAGTGAAAACTATCACATTGTGTAGGAAAGTGTGAGTTCATACATAGTTCTACACAGGACTGAGAAAACAAATCCCATTGTTCAGCATTCAAGAAGTCTTTAGTTCTATCCAGTAATGGTCTGGTGTGCTGGGTTCAAAGTTCATGGTAAGTTATCCAACTAAGCTAGTTAGAACTAGTTTATTTTTATTTTTTTCTAGAAAACAAAAATCAATCTGTGATTTATAATAATACCTTTTTTTTATTTTAAAG
Source organism: Dinomys branickii (assembly GCA_004027595.1). Lineage (NCBI taxonomy): Eukaryota > Metazoa > Chordata > Mammalia > Rodentia > Dinomyidae > Dinomys > Dinomys branickii. The sequence goes on along the minus strand of PVLD010033948.1, from coordinate 6,131 downwards.
ACAAAAGAATGGAGACATACAAACCAGAACAAGCCATAAACAATATCGAAAATACAAAATTATACAGAACATAGCAGGGAATTAGCACTGGATGCTGTATTACATAATGTCATTTTCACACTAGTTAACACAGAAACATTAAAGGAAATACCAAATTATAAAGATAGTAGGGAATCAGCACTGGATGCTGCATAACATAAAGTTATCTTCACTTCTGTTAATACAAAAACAATTGAGGAAATACAAATTATGGAGAACATAGAAGGGAATTAGCTCTGGATGCTGTCCTGCATAATGTTACCTTCACATGTTACTCAGTTACACAGATAATGGCCCATTTGATCATTCAATTTTCTCCTCCATCTCCATTGCCCTACCACTCAATCAGTCATCTTCCCTGTGATAATAACTGTATTCCTGGGTTTATCTATATCCCTGGACTCTCGCCTTGGGAAGAGATATAGCTACCTCAGACTATACTATAGCATACGTGAGTGTATACAAACTGCCATGGTCGGAGGTGGAAAAGCACCTATGCTCACAGCGGACTGCCCGGCTCCGCCCCGTCACCACGCTATGGGTGGGGGCGGGTCCAGTTGGTGGGGCGCACTCAGGGGGGCCCACAGTGGAGGAGCCTGGGCCCTCATCAGAGCAGCCACGGGGCCCTCATTGGAGCAGCTGCGTGGCCCTCATCAGAGCAGCCGCGGGGCCCACAGCAGAGCAGCCACGGGGCATGTGCTCCCATCGGGGTGCCCTCGGTGACCCGTTCGGCTCTGTCCCCTTGCCTCGATGCCAGAGGCCCTTTCTTCTCCTCCTCCCTCCTCCTGATCTCCAGTATTACCGTTCCCCAGCCCTTGAAGTTGGGCATTGGATGAACTTACGATGTTTGGTATAAGGGCTTGAAATCTCCCCGGCCCGTTCTCACTGTGTTAGTTCAGGGTATGAACAGAGTTTAAAGATTAGTTCTAGAACAGAGTTGGAGGATTTTCTCAGGTCTGCTGTATAGAGTATGTTGTTGTTTTTCAGACTCCCGGTCTGCTGCTTTTCATCTAATTTGTTGCTGTGGGTTCATGCAAGGTGCATTATGTGCAAGCTGTAAGGAGACCCTCTTGGTGCTCATATTAATAGTTTGGGGTGAGTCCTGAAGACCATGGATTCGTCCCATTGTTGCTCAAACCACTGAGACTCAAGGTGCTCCCAGAGAGAGTTCAGTGTGGGAGCTGAGTTCCAGGAACCCAATTTGTGCTTCCTGCCTGATGTTGGAGTGAGGAGGGCATGGAGCCACGCGATCCACCTCCATCTGTATCTCCCTCCCGTTGTGGTGCTGGAGCCCCTGTCCATTCCTCGGCCAGATCCCTGGGAGCCACCACGGCTACGGCTCACCGCTGAGGTTCCCCGCTGCTCTCTGCCGGTAGCTGCTCACCCAGCAGAGAGGCAGGGGGCCACCACCTTGAGGCAGGTGCAGAGCCGGGGGTGGTGGGCTGTGTGATAGTTGCATTGATTCTCTCCAGGCGCTGATTAGGAAGGTTGCTGCAGGGTGGGGACTCTGCCCCAGCGGCTGTTGCAACCTCTCATTCTCACACTGGGTTCGACAACTGCTCCCAACCACCATTGCCTCCTTTCTTGGCTGCACACTCCTCTCCAGCCCTGGACCAGCTCTCGGAACTTCGCTCTCCCCTGGCTGAGTCAGGAGGCTTCCGTGAGTGTGGGCCTCTGAAGCTGAAGCTGCGAATGCCGGAACGAGCGCACAGGCCATGGGTCTGCTTGGAGCGGTGACTTCCTCCTCCTTCTCTCCCCGCAACTGCGCCAGGGGGATCTCCAATCCTTTCCTCCAGCAGAGGTTTTGCTGTCTTTCTGAGGGCTTCAATTCCCATTTCAGATCCTTCCTGAGTTCAGGATACCCACCTCTTTTCCTTCTGTCCTTCACATGTTGCTATATTCCTATATTCTTTTGTCTGAGTGGCATTCCTCCAGAAGGTTCTCTCTCAGCTGCCTACCTGGTCGCCATCTTGAAGTCCTCTCATAAAATTTATTTGGATATTTGTTACTTTCTAGTGAATTGACCATTACATTTCTAAAGTTCTGAAATGGCCAACAGACCATAGAAAGACACCACTTCAGGCTCCTGCCTAAAACCAATAGCTACAGAAAACTGCTGGCCTTGATTCAGGGCTACTAGAACTAGTTTAAAAAAATTTTTTTGGACAGGGCCTTGCTGTGCAGTACAGGCTGGCCTTGAACTCACTATGTAGCCCAGGCTAGCCTCAAACTGGTGGCAATCCTCCTGCCTCAGCCTCCTGAGTTCTGGCATACAGGCATGCACCACCACACCTGGCTTGAATAGAACTAGATTTGATGAAATATGACATTCAATTTTGATATAATCTAAGGAAACACTGCTATAAGTGGAAGATTTTTCTTGTACACTTTGAATAGATAGAATTTGAATTGTTACAATAAGTATGGGGAAGTTTTTGCTTCTGCTCTTTAATCAAATACATTTACAGTGTACTTTTAAAAATATCTCAGAGTACTTGTTCATATGGGGAAACATTTATTGGTTAGCTTTTTTCTACATAACAAATGTTAGGTTTCCAGGGCAAAAAAAAGAAACAAAGAAAAGAAAGAAGGCCTTTACACATGGAGAGGAGAAGGCAGCATGCCATCCTGAACTCCTCTGTGTGCTGAGGTTATGAACTCTGGCTAGGGGTGGAGCTGAAGGGCCGGGCTTAGTGACATGTCAGGAGCTGATTGGGGATTTCTTCGTGCATGTGGAAAGGGCAAGAGGAAGTTGTACTCTGGGCTGAGGGGAGAAGAGTGGGGTGATCAATGGGAAGATAAGCTGTTGTTTTGGGCTTCAGCCTTGTTAGACCACCACCACCATAATAATTTAGCAGTTCATACCCAGGCAGGAACCTATCACGAAATATTCCCAAATTTAGTAGCTTAAAATAGTACTATTTATTTTATTCATGATTTTGTAGATTGGTAACTTTGAGCTGAATTCAGGGCTCATTTCTGCTTCACATAGTATAAATCAGACTCACTCATGCATTGCAGTAAGATGACAGTTGATGACCTTAATTGCTTTTCTAGTAATTGGCTATCTGCAGGAGCAAAGAGATAACCGGATCAGCATCCAGCAGGCTAGTGTAGGCTTATTTCCAAGGGGTGGTGGAAGGGCTTCCAACTTCCATAAAAAAGGGCACACCCCAATACCTAAGCCCTTTTCAACTTTCTGCCTGCATCCTGTTTGCTCATGGCCCATTGTAAGTCATATGGCCCAAGGCAGGTTAAAGGGTTGCACCTTTTCAAGGAGGAACTGCAAAGTTACATTGCATATAAAGAGACATGCATACAGGAATGTGAAGAATGTATGGCCATTTATATAATTTATCACGTTGTGATTTTTTCTTTAGAATCTAGCTGTGGGTTATGTCAACCCTGTACTGCCCAAAGTTGAAGAGTTTTGCATGCTATAGAATTATGTTCATTCACATAAATACCCTCATGAAATAATTCAAGTTATACAATAGAAATATTCATTCCTGGAATAAGTGACACAATCAATTTAAAATCCATTTGGATTATATTTGGAAGCTCATATACAGTGGCTCTGAGGCACAAAACAAGATTTTGTTTTCAAGTCTGACCATCAGTAAGTGGGAGGAAATGATGTCTGAGTTGAGCTGAGACCTAAAGCATGTAGAAGATCTAGTTAGGCCAAAAAAAATTTCACACCATGCAAATATGACAGAAACTAATTTTGTGAATTGTCTTTTCTGTTCTATCATTGAGTTCTAAGCTTTTTTTGGAGGGGGGGTGGTGGTGGTGGTGGTACTGGGGGTTGAACCCGGGGCCTTTATAGTGAACTATGTCTCAGCCCTTTTAAGTTTTGAGACAAGGTCTCCCTAAGTTGATAAGTTTCCCAGGCTGGACTGGAACTTTCTATCCTCTCATCTCAGCCTCCTAGAGTTTTAGGATTAAAAGTGTGCACCACTGTGCCCAGCAAAACCTAAACTTGATAGTAGCAGAATCCATAGTACGTATCCCCTACATGTTTGTGTAATGAGCGAGGGAGTGATTAGTGAAAAAGTGAATGCAGTTGGGATGACACAGGCAGGGAATAGCAAGTTACATGAGAATGAAGAGGAAAATCAAGGACAATGCTATAGAGAGAGAGGAAGAGAGAGGAAAACCTCTGAAGCCTCAGAGAGAAAAACAAAGAGCAGAACAAGAGACAGGGAGAAGGGATGGGAGGTTTGCCCGCTTAGCAGTTGCATCAGAAGAATTTAGCACTTCCTTTAAATAATAATACTAATTAATATTTTGGGCTCAGACACTGGCTGTTTTTGTGTTATTAAACTGCTTCCTTCCTTTTATGTTTGAAATTCAAAGTCTATTTTTGAAGGCTTGTTTTTCTAGAGAATTCCAAAGGTGTTATATGGGCGTAAATAATGGCTCAGATTTTAGTAATTTCTTTTGGATTATTAAAGGTATCCAATTTGGTAGTACTTATTTAAAATCCTTGTGGGTTTCAAAACCTGTCAAGCTGTCTCAGTCATTCTCCTTAAAAAGATGAAAACCATTCCTTGGTTGATGGGCATTTGGGTTGTTTCAAAGATGTAGCTATTACAAACTGTGCTGCTATAAACATGGGTGCACATATATGTGGTATGGTATGATGTTTTTAATTCTTCTGGGAAGATACCCAAAAGGGGAAAGATGGGTCAAATTGGACCTCTAGTCCTACTTTTTTGAGGAATCTCCACACTGATTTCCACAGTGGTTGCACTAGTCTACACACCCACCAACAGTGGAGAAGGGTTATTTTTTCCCCAGAGCCCCTCCAGCATTTGTTATTGGTCAATTTCTTGATAACCATTCTTTCTGGAATAAGATGGAATCTCAGCATTGTTTTAATTTGCATCTCTTAAATGACCCCTGATGCTGAACATTTTTTCATATATTTATTTGCCATTTGTATTTCTTCCACTGAGAAGTGTATATTTATCTTACATACCCATTTTTGGATTGGGTTTTTTAATTTAGGTGGTCTGATATTTTTAATTCTTTATATGTTCTAAATAGTACTACTGAGCTATAAAGAAGGAAAAACTTGAGACTTTTCTAGGTAAATGGATGTACCTTGAGGCCATACTCAAGTGAAATAAGTCAGACACACACGTGTAAACATTGTATTGTCCCCCTGGTGTGAAAACCTGGAAAAGTAAATACGGAACAAAATGTATAATAGATATTGCAAAATAGGAAGAAATTGTTCAAAAGGAAAGAGGAATTAGTAAGGAGAAAGAGGGAAAGGAAAGAAGGGAAAAGAAAAAGAAAGGATACACTGATTTTTTTAAAATAAAAGTACAAAAACATATTAACAAGCACACACCAATTAGCATAAAAAATACTACAATCACAACTGATCTATAGACAAGGTGACATGGTCTCAACAGTGGTTATTGCTTTATCCATTGATATCTTCGAAGTGTAAATATATGAATCCATATACAGACATGCAAAATTGGGGAGACAATTAATCCTCTCAACAACAGAAAAACACAAAAACCAAAAATCGAAAGACAGAAAACAAAACAGGCAAACAACAACAACAACAAAAACCACCAATAGTTGCTGCTTTGCATATTGATATCTTCGAAGTGTGTGCTCAGGATAACACATAGAGACATACAATATTGATCAAATAACCCGTCATCAATTATTCCTTAGCATTAAGTGATATAATACAATAGTAGAAACATGTTAGCCCTCCTGCATATATGTATATTCATATATACATACATACATTTTTGTCTCTTTCTTTTCTCCTTTCCCTCGTCTCATCTGTTCTTTGTTTTTGAACAGATTTCCTTCATGTCTCTTAGTTTATAATCCCATGTTCGGGTTCTTACACCAGTGATACAATATGTTGCCTGCACATGTATCACTGATTTATTTCACTTATGAGTATGGACTCCAGTTTTGACCACTTGCCTACAAAGTCCCCAAAACTGTCTTTCTTTATAGCTGAATAATATTCCATTATATAAAAATGCCACAATTTTTTAATCCAGTCTTCTGTGGATGGACACTTGGGTTGCTTCCACATTTTAGCTATTACA
>PVLD010033947.1:0-13148 GCA_004027595.1 Dinomys branickii | reverse complement strand
TTTGCATGTCTGTATATGGGTCCATACATCTACAATTCGAAGATATCAATGGATAAAGCAACAACTACTGTTGAGACCATATCACCTTGTCTATAGATTAGTTGTGATTGTACTATTTTCTATGATAATGGGTGTCTGTTTGTCAATATGTTTTTGTACTTTTATGTTTCTAAAATAAAAAAAAAATAAAAATAAAAAATAAAAAAAAAAGATATATCATACAAGGGTACAAATTCCATCTGATGTATGTGATCATTATGGATACCTAAAAGGTACCAATAAAGTCAATTAATTAACAAAGTGGGGAAAATCTACAAGTGAAAGGAAAGAGAAATAATTTATAAAGGAAAAGTCCTTAATTTGTCAACTGATTCATCTTCCACGGTCACTGCCTCTGTTCAACACTTGTGAAGAACTAGGAAATAAAAACAAACAAGTTTTGATTAATGAACAGCATAGAAACAAAATAAAAATTGGTTTAATCTGTAAGTAGTCAGGTGAAAACTAATAAAATTATGCATTATAATTGATGTTTTGTATTAATATAAATGAAAATCTATGTAAGTAAAATCATATCAAAAGGATGAAGATTTATTTTAAGAAGTATAGATTAGATAAAAATGAAAAAAGAAGGCCCTCAGAGTGCCATACCATCTCAGCACAGCTAAGGGAGCAGCATCTCCGAGGTACACCGTGCTCTGACCGGCCCTGGGCGCCATTACAGTGCCTGCACCTGCACCTCTTTCCAGCAGCGCGCCAAAACAGCTTGGCGGAGCTACAGGAGCAGCTTTTCCTGCAAGACTCTAGCCAGGTGAATAAACTCCACCAGAGCAGCAGCACCTTCGAGATTTTCCTGAAGTTTCCCACAGAACGGGAGCCCAGCTTCACAGCGACAATAGAGCAGGCTTCGCAGTGGACCTTTGATGGGTAAGACCCACGCCAGTGCTCTGCCCGGCAAGACAACTTTCCCCCACCATCGCAGGTAGGCTCTGAGCTTGGCACCTCAGCAATCGTCTGGGGTTCCTGGACCCAGTACTTCACAGTCAGCTAACATCTGGGGATAAGTTTGATATCCCTGTAAACTAGGGTTGCCAGAGTCATCTGTGAGCTGTCTGGGTAGTGTGTAGCTTAACACTTTTCATCTGACATCCAAAATGACATGACAGAGGAGCAAAACGCAGCCACAGATCTCAACCCCACCCAGAACAAGTCCAAGAAACAATGATATAGGAGAACTAGGAGGCCACATACCTGCAATTTCTGAAAAGATCACATCTGAACTAAAGAAACAACTCAATCAGGCCATAGAAGAGATTAAAGCAGAAATAATCTCTCAGGCAAAAAATGAAGTGAAAATAATAATGGAAGAAATGCTCCGCACATATAGAGAATAAACAGATAAAAAAAATAGAACATAGGAAAAAATGGAAATGTTACACAAACAATTTAAGAATGAATTAGAATGAATGAAACAGACTCAAAGACATTGCCAGGAATTGAAAAATTCCATGGAAAGCTTGCAAAATCGCTTCAATGAAGCTGAAGGTAGAATTTCAGATCTTGAAGAGAGCATGGCAGCTAGCGACCATGAAAGGAAGGATCTCTTAAAGTCATCAAGGATCCAGGAAAAATCAATCCAATAGCTGCAAGATGAGGCAAAGGAAAATAATATCTGAGAAATAGGAATCAATGAAGCAGCAGGGAGCAACACAAGTGATATAAAAAGAATATTTACAGAAATAATAGCAGAAAATTTCCCAAACATGGTAAGACATACTGAAGTGCAGTTAAACAAAGCATATAGAGCCCCAACAATACATAAATGAAATAAAGCCACACCCAGACATATAATAGTCAAGACCCCAGACATCCAGCAAAAGAACACAATATTAAAAGCAGCTAGAGAAAAGAAACAGATCACCTATAAAGGAAAGCCCATCAGAATCACAGCAGACTTCTCAACAGAAACCATGAAATCAAGAACAGCTTAGAGTGAGGTATTACAGATTCTGAAATAAAACAGCATCCAACCCAGACTGAAGTATCCTGCAAAACTATCCTTCAAATTCAATGGAGAAATAAAATATTTCCACAACAAAGAAGAACTGAAAACTTCATGAGTGCCAAACCAACATTACAAAAAGCACTAAAAGAAATTCTGGACATAGGAAAAAGAGACAACAATCTCAAGAACAATAGAAAGGAAGCTTTAAGTAGAACAAGTAAGTAAATAGATAGCAAAAATAGGACAGCAACAACAAGCAAATAGCATGACAAGAATAAGCCAAAATATAACAGTTATAAGCATTAATATAATGGCCTCAATTCACAAGTCAAAAGAAACAGACTGGTAGAGTGGATTAAGAAACAAAATCCAACAATATGCTGTATATAGTTAACACATTTTACTCAAAAAGAAATCCACAGACTGAAAGTTAAAGGATGTAAAACAATTCTCTATGCAACAGGTTCCCAGAAAAAATCAGAGGTAGCTATAATGTTTGCAGATAATGTAAACTTCAATCCAAAAACAATCAAAAGAGATAAAGAAGGCCACTGCGTACTATTTAGGGGAAAGCTGCAAGAGGAAGAGATAACAATCCTAAACATTTATGCACCAAATACTGGAGCACCAAACTTTATAAATCAAATATTAATAGACATGAAAAACCAAATAATTAATAACACTATTATAATAGGGGACCTAAACACCCCTTTGATGCAAAGAGACAGGTCAACTGGACAAAACTGCAAAGAAATAACACACCTGAACCAAAGGTGTGAACAAATGGATTTAGTAGATGTATACAGAGTGTTCCAACACACAACATCAGAATACACATTTTTCTCAGCTGCACATGGGTCTTTCTCTAAAATAGACCACATCCTAGCCCATAGAGCATATCTACCTAAATGCAAAAGAATTGACATTGTCCCATGCATATTATCTGACCACAGTGAAATGAGATTGCAAATTAATGACCAAGGGAACTCCAAAAACCCCATAAACACGTGGAAATTAGACAACAACCTCCTGAATAACCAGTGGGTCACACAAGAAGTTAAAGAAGAAATTAAAAAATACCTACAAACAAATGAAAATGCAAATACAATCTACCAGAATCTGTGGGATGCAATGAAAGCAGTCCTCAGGGGGAAATTTATAGCGATGAACTCACATATAAAGAAAACAGAAAGAGAGCAAATAAGTTGCCTAATGCTACACCTCAAACTTCTAGAAAAAGAAGAACAAGCCAAACCAAAAGAAGAAAGGAGATTATAAAACTCAAGGCAAAAACTAAAGCAACTGAGATGAAGAAATCACTGCAAAAAATAAATGAATCAGAGTTGGTTCTTCAAAAGAATAAATAAAATTGATAAACTCCTAGCCAACTTTATCAAAAAAAGCAAGGAAAGAATTCAAATTCATGTAATAAGGAATGAAAAGGATAAAATCACTATAGATCCTACAGAAATTCAAAAGATCATTAATACCTACTTTGAAAATCTTTACTCCCATAGGATAGAAAACTCAAAAGAAATGGACAGATTCCTAGAAATGTACAAAATACCAAAATTAAATCAGGAAGATACAAAACTCCTGAACAACCCAATATCAATTAATGAGATAGAAAATGTCATTAAAAACTTACCAACAAAGAAAAGCCCAGGCCCTGATGGATTCACAACAGAATTCTATAAAACATTCAGTGAAGATTTAATGCTAACCCTCCTCAAACTCCTCAATGAAATTGAAAAGAAAGCAATTCTCCCTAACACATTTCTGGAGGCAAGTATTACTCTGACACCAAAACCAGAGAAGGACCCAACTAAGAAAGAAAACTACAGGCCAATCTCTCTAATGAACATAGATGCAATACTCAACAAAATACTAGCAAATAGAATACAGCAAATCATAAGGAAAATTATACACCATCACCAAGTTGAATTTATTCCAGGAATGCAGGGATGGTTCAATATTTGCAAATCAATTAATGTAATACATCATATCAATAGAGTCAAAGACAAAAACCACATGATCATCTCAATAGATGTGGAAAAAGCTTTTGATAAAGTCCAACAAACATTCATGTTAAAAACCCTAGAAAAAATAGGAATAGATGGGCTTTACCTCAATCTGATCAAAACCAACTATAACAAACCAACAGGCAACTTCATACTAAATGGGCAAAAACTGAAAGCTTTCACCTTAAACTCAGGAACAGGACAAGGTTGTCCACTGTCACCATTCTTATTCAACATAGCTCTGGAAGTATTAGGCAGGGCAATTAGACAAGATAGAGAAATAAGAGGAAGAAGGACAGAAAAGGAAGAAGTAAAACTATCACTATTTCCAGATGACATGATTCTTTACATGGAAGACCCACAAAACTCCATAAGAATACTCCATCAATTAATAGACAAATTCAGCAGAGTAGCTGGATACAAAGTAACACCCAAAATGAATAACATTCCTATACACAAACAACAAACAGTCCGAGAGAGAAATTACGGAAACCATACCTTTTACAATAGCATCCAAGAAATTGGAGTATTTAGGAATCAATCTAACAAAGGATGTAAAGATTTATTCAATGAAAACTACAGTACTCCAAAAAAAAGAGATCAATGAGGATTTCAATAAATAGAAAAACATTCCCTGCTCATGGTTAGGAAGAACCAACATTGTGAAAATGGCCATACTATCAAAATTTTTATATAGATTTAATGCAACTCCCATTAAACTACCATTAACATACATCACAGATCTAGAGAAAATATGCCTTAAATTCATCTGGAACCAGAAGAGACCCAGAATAGAAAAAGTAATCCTGGGCAACAAGGACAAGTCTGGTGGAATCACAATACCTGACCTGAAATTATACTACAAAGCTACTGTAATAAAATCAACCTGGTACTGGTTATAAAACAGACCTGAGGATCAATGGAACAGACTGGGAAGATGCAGCCATAACCACAAACACACTCAGCCACCTAATATTTGACAAAGGGGCCAAATAATCTCACTGGAAAAAAGATAGCCTGTTTAATAAATGGTGCTAGAAAAATTGGCTTGCCTCTTGCCAAAGACTGAAAATAGACCCAAGTCTATCACCATGCACCAATCTCAAGTCAAAGTGGATCATGTATCTCAATACTAAAACAGAAACTCTAAGTCTATTGGAAGAGACAGTAGGTAAAAATCTTGAAGACATAGGAGTAAGTAGAGAGGCCATGAACAAAAATCAACCCGCAAGGGAAACACTTAAAAGAATCAATAACTGGGATCTTATCTTATGGAAATGTTTTTGCACATCTAAAGAAATCACCAACAAAGTGAAAAGAAAGCCCACAGTTGGGAAAAAATCCTAGCTGGTTGTCCCTTGAACAAAGGTCTTCTATCTAGAACATACAAAGAATTTAAAAACATGAACCTGTCCAAATTCAAAGACCCAATCCAGAAACGGGCATCTGAGATGAATACACACTTCGCAGATAAAGAAATACAAAGGGCAAATAAATATATGAGAAATATTCCACATCTTTAGTCATTCGAGAAATGCAAATAAAAACATTGAGATTTCATCTCACCCCAGTAAGATTGGCCAGCACCAAGAAATCATCCAATAACAAGTGCTGGTGAGGCTGTGGAGAAATAGGAACTCTTCTGCACTGTTGGTGGGAATGCAGACTGGTGAAACCACTGTGGAGATCGGTTTGGAGACTCCTCAACAAATTAGGTCTCGAGGTCCCATTAAACCCAGCTATTCCCCTTCTGGGTACTTTCCCAGAAGATCTGAATACATCATATCACCATGATATATGTGCACCCATGTTTATAGCAGCAAAATTTTTAATAGCTAAATTGTGGAAGCAACACAAATGTCCATCCACAGAGGACTGGATTAAAAGTATGTGGCATTTTTATATAATCAAATATTACTCAGCTATGAACAAGGACAGATTTGGGGCCTTTGTGGGCAAATGGTTATAATTGGACACTGTACTTATAAGTGAAATAAATCAGCGGTTCATGTGCAGGCAGCGTATTGTATCACTGGCGTAGGAATCTGAAGATGGGAATGTGGATTGGGGGGTGTGAAGGGAATCTGCTCAAAGGTAGGGAGCAGGTGGGATGAGGGGAGGAGGAAAGGGAAGAAAGGGACAGATATATATCTATGTGTGTATATGCAGGATGGTTAATCTGGTGCCACTGTTGACTTGTGTCACTTTATAGTAAGGAACAGTTCATGATTGTTTGATCAAGATTGTATGTCTATATGTGATTTCAGAAACGTGCATTTTGAAGTTATCATTGTGTGGTGCAGCAACCATTGGTGATTCCCTGTCGCTTTGTCTGTAATTCAGTTTAGATTGTACGGTTCTTGTGCTACTTTGTGTCTTTTTGTTAATGTTTTACTTGTTGTTGTTGTTGTTTTTGGTTTTCTTCGTTTGTTTTTTATACTTTAAATAAATGAAACAAAGACACTGAATGGGCAGAAATCATTTAAAGAATGGGGTTGCATATTCTTGAATAAAACAGAAAGTTTGTAGAAAAGTTCTAATTGAATCTATAATACTTGATAGACAGGCAAGAAAGCAATAACGTAGAAAGCAGGATACTGTGTAGGACTAAGGATTGGAATTAAAGTTAATCAATTTTCATTATTATATTGAAGTTCATGATAGAGCTTATTAATTACTTATTTTGTAATTACATATAAAACAGAATGTTTTCAGGTCTAGAATATTTTCAGTGCAAGGCCTAATACCTTGCAAATCTTCAGGACAAAAATTGTATTAGGCAGATGGAGGCTTCTGACATCTGGGCAGAAATTCTAAAGCCCCTGGAGCATGTTTGTACATGTTTTATATTTTTAATACAAAAACACACATTCAATCTTAATAAATTTGTGTTTTCAATAAACAGGAGATGGCAGTATCTGATCATTATTTAATATCTGAAGTTATTAAAATAATAATAATAATAATAAATAATATATGAAGCAATTGAAATTATCCTTAACTTTAGGTGCAAATACAGCATACTTCATGCACAATGTTCTAAATTATTTTAAAACTTAGAATAGAATATTTAATATTTAATTTGACAGAGATATTCAGAAGGTGGTAAAAATCTCATTTACTTTTTAGTATTGATATAAGGTTCTGTGAATCAAAAAATGATATGAGCTATGAAAACTACATTGCATGTTTAAATAAAATCTCTTCATTGCAAGAAGACATACTGCTAATAAACCTCCTTAAAACAGCTGCCCTCACTTTGAACACACCCGTTGCATCTTAGCACTTTGCGAAGCAGCACCGGGAGGCTTTTTGTCAAGATGTTAGCAGTGCTGTCATGGCTTCCCTGATGCCCTGAATCAATTAAAAATATTTCACTCATTTTGACTTTAAGGAAGACTCACACGACACATGGTGTCAGACCTGATGAATAGGGCGGATGAGGAAGGATTCTAATATTTTACAGCATCGTTTGCTGTTAGATGGGATTCACCAGATTTTTTATTGCACTTTGTAAAACCATGAAAGTGGACATCCAGAACTGCTTCAAAGAAATCACAAGAATGATACAATAATATATGTGATGTATTACATATCTTTTAAAAATAGAAGAATAAATTTTAATTTCTAATATTGAAGCCATTTGCCAATGTAATATATACAATATATATACTATCCATAGTGTTTATATATATATATATGTCAGTCTATGTAAATTGGTTAATGAATGGCAAAAAGGAAGGAATACTGATAGTGGGGATACCTTTGCTGAGAAGCAGTTTTTCAGTCTGGAGAAATTAATGGGTCTTTATAGAAATGAAACACATCATTCAGTCTCTCAAAATAATTTGCCCTTGTTTTCCCTTACTCTGCGATTTTCCCGTTATAAAAGTGAGCAAACGCAGGCCCTCAAACTATTGTCTTCCTTTTCACTACAGTGTGAAGCACCTTCTCGGGCCATGGAATTAGTAATTTAGAGAATTCTGAGGTTGAATTTTCTTTCTGATAAAAGAGAAAATCATATGCGGGCAAGACAGAAGATGGACACTTGTGAGGTTTGACTAACATTAAATAAAAATACATCACTGAAGCGCCCATACCCAGGTTATGCACATGGGAGAGAAGAAAGCAATAATATTTACAATAAAGCTGATCCAATAGTTTATTCTCTTGCAGCTGTTGAAAGTGCTGGCTAGTAAATATTGAATGTCTAATTGCAGGATAGAAATAAAACACGACTTTGGGATCACTATTTATAAAGCAGCAGCCAATTGTTTTTAAAGGAAATAAAATATTACCAATAAAATAAAGTAAAAAATTTTAACTTATGGAACATAGGAGATGATTTATTTTTGTTATTTTTTACTTGGTACTGTCTTTGATTGTTTGATCAATCTTACATTCTTATGTCTAATGGACCGAACAACTTTGTTGAAGATAACAGTATGTAATATAGCAACTACTGTAAATTTCTAACATTTTTTTGAGGTCATGTATCATTTGTGCTGTTTTTGTGTTGTTTTTATTTTGTCTTCATTGCTGTTTATCAGTTTTTAAAATTTTTAAACTAAAAATTAAATTTTTTACAAAACAAAATAGATTGCATTTTGTTAATCTGATTTTTTGCAGATCTTTTTACTATGTACAAAGTAAAACTTTATTAGTTTGAATTTTGCCATATCTTTCATTACAAATATCAGAGTATTTAACATGGATGTGAAGTCACTGAAATCACATAATTGCAACACACATTCCCTAACACATTGCCCTCACTGGTGTATTTCATTCTTATCAAAACAGTGAAAATGTCACACAAAATAGACTTTTACTTCCATCTATATAAATGTGCATTATCCCCACATTCCATCTCACTGATAAGAAGGGAAGAAAAAGAAATTGAACTTAGGATCCTCCATCCCATCTTTTCCTTTGCTTCCACGTCAACATTTTCAATATTGTTACTACAGGAAAATAATACCAGAAGAAAAGATCCGGCCCGATTCTGAGACACCCCTGTTTCTTCCTGTGCCAGTGCCTTCTTCCTACTTTTCAGGCTTGCGGGACCCTGGGTCTGTGAGCACCTCCACTGTGAAGCAGGCTTACTTCTACTGCTCTGAGCCACACTAACTGTCACAAGAAAAGAGTCAGATTTCTATGTTCGTAGAGATATCATGAATGGCTATATGAAGGGTGGGAGGGAACATGGAACAGCAGGATGATGCAGAAATAGAAGAGCGGACATGCATACTGTGACTGTCTCTACCACTTACATATTCTATCATCCCATAAGACTTAAAACTGCAGGTTCCTAGAAAATTTTACAAAAGTATTGGCACTGGTGAGACCAGACGACATGAAACCAAGAATTGGACTCTTCAGAGAATGAGGATTTATGTGATTTGGCATGTCCTCTGCCCATGGCATTGAGGTAGGTTAGAAAAGATAAAATAGGCTAAAAGGGGTGTGCCAAGGGCAATAAAAATTTTAAAAGAGAAACTGCTGTTATGGGACAGAAGCTTGTTTCTTTCCTGAATGCACAGTAAGCCTGGGAGATTGCCTTTTACCTGCAAATGGATTCAGCTTCCTGTTTTTTCCTCAGATGTCCGCTTTCCTCTTTCAGTAGGCTGTCTTTTCACTTATGAAACAGCACTTTTCCCATGGGTGCACACGACCCCTGCCATGGCTGTTACCTACCAATGCCCCCTCCAAGAAAGAACCCTTCTCCTCACTTTTAAGTCTTCACACATAGATTCACAAGTTGTACAGTTTTGCACCCTCAATCTTCCATAAATATACCCAGTGCGAAGAGGATGTGTCTGAAGCATGAGTGCCGCATTGTACTTCTGTGGGTGTGGACCTTCACAATTCTTCCTGATGAAGCTCTTCTTTAATACCCTATCTGTAAATTCGTTTTCTGTAAATGGAATGAACAAACTTATGACTTATTTCATGCTGGTTGTGATGGTGGGGTAGGGGTCCACATAATCACTAGGATTCCATGTGACAATAAAATCAGTTCTGATGCTGACTAAACTTTCTGCAACTTTTCTCAGAATTATACATACATTGGAAACATGAAACTATTTGTAAAACTACTTATAGCTAATAAGCTAGATTTTTTCCATTTACTTTTCCTATTCAACTTCTATATTCTCTACTGTTGTTCAAACTTATAAACCCAGATAATCAATGATTTACATGCTGCAGTGTTTGACAATGACTATATTTGTCAGCCCAACACTGGAGCTTTTGAAGCACAGTTCTTGTATCATTGGCACTGGCTGCCAGAAATAGCTTCCTCTGCATTTTAACAGGATAAGTTATTTCTGACCCTAATACCCCTGTATGCCTCACAGTTTCCTCTACTTTCCCCTCTTTCTTCACAGTTGTAAATGATCCTTTCAGTGCTCCCTAATTCCTGATTACACCTGTGCTTATGATACCTGAGGACAATGCTGCGAGTGTTACACTATTCACGAAGACAAAGCACCCTAAATCTTACAGTAATATTAATAAGATACAGCCAGTGCCTTCCATCTAAAAGAATGTTGAAAAATCACGTCTTCAGATAAAGTTCTTTGTGGCATCTCATTGCAAGGGAGAAGATATACCATAGAGAACTGTGAAGTATGTCATTAAAATGTCAACAAAATTAACAGGGAGGTGCACTTTGTGGAAACTGGAATGAGGAGAGAGAAAAGGAAAGAACAGAAATGGAAGTAAAATAAGAAACACTCAATATGTGTTTGTACAAATTCCCTAAGAGAGATTATAACTATTATGTATTACAGTATTACAAACATATATCAGTACAATAATAAAAGAAACACATAAATATATGGGTTTTGGTGAGGTGATTTTGAAACGGGCTCATGAAAGAGTTTTCCTGAATGAATGCTTTTCAGGAAGTAAGAAAAAGGCTACCACTGCGTGTTTCAAGCCATCTGAACTAGAAGGAGAAGAAAATGAGATTCAAGTTTTCATTGACAAAATGTAAACAGCCAAAATAGAATATTTTTGATACTTTGGATTTTGAAATGGTAGCGTTGTTTTCTATGTAGGCACATGAAATTTGTCATTTGTCTCTCTTCATGCTGGTGGGCACTGCGGGCTTATCCACTGCTGCCCTTCTGTGAGATTGTGTGAGTCCAAACTGAAGGCACCAGAGCCCAAGTTTAGATGCCGTGTTCTTCCAATGACACAAAATCTACCTAGGAGATTTAGATCATTTGCCAGATATCAGAAGCTAATTTTTAATTCTTCACCTATTATCTATTTTATAAAATTCTATGTATAGTTTTTAAGCACTTCTGCTATTAAGAAATTCACAATTTGTTATTGTTTCCTTTTTCAGAGACATTTTCTTTTATATACTCTCATATTGTAAATTAGTTGTTCTATGAACTTAAACACTTTATAGTGCCAAGCTTGCTGTTATGAATTATATTATAAATTCACACAAATTATTTAGTGACCCTGCATTTTTACTTTCCTATACATCTTAGTTACTTCTGTCATTGCTGAAATAAAATACCTGGCAACCAAAATTAAAGGAGTGAAGTGTTTTTTGGCTCGCAATTTGTACAGGTTTCAGTCTATAATCAGCTAACTCTCAGGCAGGGTGGCACTGCAGAGGAATTGCACAGAAGGAAAAAATACTTCATGGTGTAGAAGGAGAGGCAGCAAAAGCAGCAAGCAGCAAGCACCGAGAGCAGGGCTCTTTGTCCCTTATATTCTATGTGGGATACGGACCTTTAAGAGGAGTAGACTCACCCAGGATGAGCCTTTCCATTACCCACACCTAGAACTATGCCAAACTGATCAGTGCATTATATAGTGCACACCCTTGATCCCAGAGTCACACACTCTAGATCCAGCCACCATGAAAAGCCTCACCTATGACCCCACGAGGCTCTGGGGAGATATCTAGACACAAGCCCAACAAGATATGTAAAGAGTATCTATAAGACATAGATACACACGGGTGTGACATGTACAGTACAGTGGTACCTTGGTTTACAAATATAAAGCGTTCCACAATTCTGAAGAAGATGGTTGTGGTCATATTCTTCACCAGATGCAGAGCTCAGGAACAGAAGCAAAATTCTGCCAAATGCTTCTGTTTGAGAACTGAATTGTTATGGAACAGAAATATTCATGAACTGAGATATTGCTCTATGTGTATATGTTTAACTTACTTCTGACTTTTCAAGGTAATATCATGCACAAAAAAGCTGCAGATGCAACACTACTCTTTATTTTATTTTTTTTTCCTTTTTTTTTTTCCGGGACCGGGGATCGAACTCAGGGCCTTAGTGCTTAGCGGCAAGCACTTACCCCACTGAGCTGTACCTCCAGCCCCAACACTACTCTTTAATAACTTATTCCCATTACACTTCCTTAGTTATTTGGAATATACACATTTATATATCCATATAATGTTCAATTTAGAACATAAAAATCACATTATTGGGGTTCTATGTGTTCCACTATACATGGAATTTCTCAATATATGTTAATCAATAGGAAAGATTAACATAAATACCTTAATATAATATTAACATAAATAAACTCAGCCAATATGTACTTATGCAGTATTTTAACTTTACCAGTATACAAACAATGTCTCATGAAAAGCTCTGTTCTCTTTGAAATTGCAAGGATAATGAGCCTGAACTAATAAAAATTATAGTTAACATTATTGTGATACTTTCTGCAAAGCAAGTTAATGTTTGTGATTTATAAATATGTACATATGGTGCACAGCGTCAGCACCCGTTAAAACCCAAAGGGAAGGCACAAATGTTTGCCACTTATGTCTAAATAAGAGCTTAATTATATTTACATGGGCTCCTGATAATGAAAATTTTTTTTTTATTTTTAAATGTGAAGATAATTTTATTTTATTTTATTTTTTTATTTTAGAAACATAAAAGTACAAAAACATATTGACAAACAGACACCCATTATCATAGAAAATAGTACAATCACAACTAATCTATAGAAAAGGTGATATGGTCTCAACAGTAGTTGTTGTTTTATCCATTGATATCTTCAAATTGTAGATGTATGGACCCATATACAGACATGCAAATTTAGTCAGACAGTTGATCCTCTCAACA
>PVLD010033946.1:0-13150 GCA_004027595.1 Dinomys branickii | reverse complement strand
GCTTCTACTCCCTACCCCAAGACCTGGCCGGGGCGAATAAACAGCTCGCCACCCCAGGATTCTTGCAGATAGGCCACTCAGGTGTTCCTCCCTGGGTGGAGCTCCTTCCCCCCTCACAAAACCTGTTGGGGCGCCTAAGTAGGTCTTCCCACCCGGGAGATCCCGCAGTCCTTAAAGCTGCTTTGATGTCTCTCGCTGGGCTGAGCTTCTTCCCGATTCAGGAAAAACCGGTTAGAGCGCGCACTTAACTCACCCTGTGATCGTGCAGACAGGAGTGCCGTTCAGATGTTTTTCCCTGGATGGAGATTTTCTCTGAGTCAGAAATCCCGCCGGCTGGTCGCTGTTGCTCCAGTTCGCACAGCGCTGGCTGCGGGGGTGGGGTTCTGAACGGGATCCCGGAGCGCTGCCCGGTTTGGTGCAGTTTGTCCCAGTAGCGCATTCTCTGTCGGGTTCAGGAGCTGAAGCCGTTCTTCCCTCCACACTCGCTCTCTTGGCTGGTCATCTTCTTCCCGGAAGTCCTCATTTCTGTCTTCATATTGCTATATTTCATTGTTTGGGTGGTAATCCTCTGGGAGGTTCTCTCTGTGCTGCCTACCCGGTCGCCATCTTCCCGGAAGTCTCAACATTAGGATGTTTATTTGTGCTTCCTCTGTTTTCCTGATGTGAGAATTCACTGCTATAAATTTCCTTCATAGGACTGCTTTCATTGCATCCCCTAAATTCTGGTATGTTGTACTGGCATTATCAGTTAATCCTAGAAACTGCCTAATTTCTTTAGGGGCAGTAATCACTCAGGGTTAGAGGTTGTTTTCTTTAAGGGCTGGAAATAATTCATTCCAAGCTCTCCTTGAGTTAAGGGTTTGTGTTTAGAAGACTGATGTGAATCTGATGGGCTTTCTTTTATAGTTGATTTGTTTCATTTCTCTCAGTTTTTAATATTGCTTTCTTGGACTCTTGGGTATTATATGCCTTGGTGTACAGTTTTTTGATCATGGCCAATTGCATGCCTCACTATATGCCTCACTTAGGTAGTAAATTCTTTTTCCATGCTAGGAAAATATTCTGCCACTAATGTGAACATGATTCTTATGTCATTTGAGCTATCTCTTCCTTTTTCATTGATTTCAATCAATGTTATATTAGTTTTCTTTGCATCATCTAGCAGTTATTGGATTAATTTTCATGGTCCCTTGTTATTTTTATGAAATCTTTCTTGCCAGGGTGGTGGCTCATACCTGTAATCCCAGCACTTGGGAGGCTGAGGGAGGCTGAGGCAGGCGGATCGTTGCAAATCTGATACCAGCCTGGGCTATAAAGTGAGCTCAAGGCCAGTCTGAACTGCATAACGAGACCCTGTCTTAAAAAAAGACAAAAAAAATTTTTTTCATGATTGCTAACTGCAAACCTGTCTTCTAGATATGATATTCAATCTCACATATGTTGATTCTGCTGTGTATGCTTTCAATAGAACTTTTAATCTCTTGGATTTCTGTTTGAATCTGTTTTATAGATTATATTTCTTTCTCATGCTGGGCAGTCATGGTTTCCATCATTTCCTTAAGCTTTTCTATTTTTTTATCTGTATCTACTCCAGATTCACTAATCATTAAAGTTATCATCTCTTTAGTTCTCTGTAAAAATTATTTCTAATTTGATTTTTTCTAGGGCCTCATTCATCTGCTTTGTTACTTCCTCTGTTACCATTTCACAGAGTTTAAGTTGGGTGACTTTTGACTTATTCCACTCACTGTCTGCTGGGTTTGCCTTGGGCAAGCTGGAAGCCTGTGATTGCATCTTGTGTCCATATTTTTAAAGTTTTTGTTTTTCTTAGTTTAGTTTCTGCATTGATGCTTATAAATCTCTTATCATAGGTAGATTTATTGCTAGTACCAAGAGCCCCTTAGGAAATAACTAGTTTTCAGAGATATCTTCTAGATTTAGCTGCCTTTTGGTTTTTGAGTCTGTTGCAAAGTCCTACCTCTTCAGATTATCTAGGATGAGAAATTGCTGCCTATTTGGCCTAACCTCTGGTTCTTTGGTACGGGCCTATAGTAATGAGAAATAATTTTTTAAATGGTCAAGAATAATATGCATAATATGTTAATTCATTTGAATTAACAATAACTTTACTTCAGGCATGCCTCAAATCTAAAAACTTAGATGCATTTATGTACATTTTGTATATTGTCCTTTATCTCTTTTGAATTTTCCTGTATTTTTGAATACAAACACCAGAATGATTTTTGCTTGTTTTGTTTGTTTTTGAGTATTGCTCTGTTGTTCAGGCTAGACTTGAACTCACTATGTAGCCTAGGCTGGCCTTGAACTCACAGCAGTCCTCCTGCCTCAGCCTCCCAAGTAATGGGATTACAGGTATACATCACCACACCTGGCTCAGAATAATTTTTAAGTGCTAATTTTATGTCTCTCACATGCTTAAAAATCCTCTAATATATTTCCATGCCTTTAGAAAAAATCCAGACTCCGGAACTAACATTAAATGTTCTCTTCAACAACTATTTATGGTGTCATGCATCTATAGTCCCAAGTACTGAGGAAGCTGAGACAAGAGCATTCATTGAATGTGGCAGTTTGGAGCCAGACTGAGAAACACAGTGAGCTCCTGTATCATCTAAGAAATGATTTCTTTGTCAGTGTGGTAGTCTCAAACCTTATTTTTCAGTGTATCTCCTACTTTTTCTCTACATGAACATGTAGTTCCAGCCAAGTGGGTCACTGAGGAACTCTTGTGCTTTATATTATGTTATACCATCTTCTCCACCTACAAAGCTTTCACTAGTTCTTCCAACCCATATCACTTTTACTTCTCTCTAGAACCAGAGCCTTATCTTTGTGCTGTGTGAAGACTTACCTGACTCTGCCCTTCAGACTCCTATAGTGAAAACTGTGCAGCTTTTATTTGAACTTTTATTGATTGATTGATCGATTGGTTGATTATTTGGGTATGAGGATTGAACCCAGGGTCTTGTTGAACTATATCACCTCCCTCCCTTCCTTCCTTCCTTCCTTCCTTCCATCTGCCAACAAATTGTTCAGACTCTCCTGAACTTGGACTCCTCCTGCTCCAGCCTTCTGGAGGGCTGGGGTGTAGGTGTTTACCACCACACCCAGCTCTAGCCTTCCAGTTCTTACTTGCAATGTTAGGTTGGAAGGCATGTCACCATTTGTTACTGCCAATCAACGGAGCAGAAGATTACAAATGTAAATTAATCACTTTTCACAGAAGAACTTCTAAGATTCTCTCCCACAGGAACAAGCCTGGCTATCATGATTTTGGCTGGGCTTTCTGGATAGTGAACGGGTGTCTCTACAGCACAGGTGCCTGCACATAACTTCCGGTCTGCCAGGGAGTGGGGCTTCTTGTATGAGTTTAAGCACAGCGCCTTGTTATCTACTCAACTTGTCCTTCAACCCCATTCTGGGGCTTGTGTTGGGGACTGCGAGTCCCCATCCAGAGGCTTGGGGAAATGATGAAATCTATGAGTAGCTTCAGCAGTTACCCAGGAGGTGATGGTGTGACAAGTGAGTTAAAGTTTGGGTGTGTAGGAAGATGGGAAGCTGGCACCAAAGCTCCACACGGTCAAGACATGAGGCATGAGGGAGAGCCATGATCAAAAAATCTTGTTTGGTCTCAAAATACATGAGACAATCTCCATCTCAACGTTCTGCTTAGGAGCTCCCAGAAATAGTTAGGAAGAATTTAAAAGTGGCCATAGTTCCCAGAATTAAGGGTCACAACAGTCAGAGAGCTGTCATTTTTACTGTTACTGTGACCCTGTTTTATTTCAGACAGGAGTTACCTGAGACAACCTGGGTTATAGGCAGATGTGTTTATTATTTTAAGGCACTCAGGAATGCCAGACAGTTAAAAATAGTTGTATTTAGGGGAAGATGTTATAGATAATTTTGTGGTAATGGTTTAATAACAAATGTGTAGTTATTATTAAGCTGCCACCACAAAACTAACAAATATTATAAATATAAAGATGTTATTCAATTATTACCACAAAAATTTGTATACTATAATATACTTATTCACATGTACACATATATATATATTCATATGTAGAGAAGTATATGTAACTAAAGGCACACATTCTTCATGTTGGTTTGGGAACAATTTTTGCCTGGACACTTCAGGGGTCAATAACAGCTGCTACACAAGCCATTGTTGGCCCCTTTATGTTTGGTAGGAAAAGTCAACATATTTGGAAACAGGAAGGAAGTGTCCTATTAGGGCCCAATTAGGGAGAAAGGAGGTGAGCAGTCACTTCCTACACACCAAGAAAAGACAAAAGAAGAAAGTGGATGAGACAGGCTCACTGGATAGAGGTCCGGGGGTGACACTGTGCCGTGGACAAAGGAATCCCCCCTTCCGATCCCATCCCCCACTCTCAGCTCCTTGGACCTTATTTTCTTCTATTGCTCTTTCTTACAGTTATTAAAGTTTATGGATATAGGCTTAATTACTTCGCCGTAGTTCTCTTTCTCAGAGTTTTTGTTTTGTTTTGGTTTTTTGTTTTTAGCTTTTAGCAGAAACACTTCTAGGTTCCTGGGTGCCAGACCTGGCTTTATTTTCAAGCACTGACAGGGGATCCTGGACCCCACACAATGCCTTTTTAGGCTTCAAGAGATTCCAGCATAGCAGGCTACACCATGAGCAACCTGGCTGCCTCACTCCCAGGCTGCCACCTGCCGCCTGGCCCTATGGATGTTTCGCTGGCGTGATGAGCTTTGGTACAGAGCTGGCAATCCAGTTTCGTGGAAGGCCCAGGCTTCTTTCCAAGGTGGATTTTAATTCCTGTTGTCCCCAGGAACATGCTATGCTCTGACTCATAAGTCCTTTGGCCTCAGGAAGGCTGGGGAATAATGTTCCCCCTCATTTAAAGAAAGTCTTACATGACTGAAGGCAGTCCCAGGCCATCCTAGCCTGCCTACTCCTCTGAGAGACTTCTAGGGCTTGCTTTGGCTTCACTTTGCAGACTGACTGTATGAATATCATTTCAGTAAGCCCCAGCTATAGGCCCCCACCCCATAGTGCACATGATTCCTCCACACCCAGCAGAAGTAGTTTATCTGATCCCTGGACTTATCTAATACATTTATTAAGAAAATCCCAACCAGAGTGCAATAATCCTTCAGAGACTCTGAGAAATCCTTCATTTTGACTTTATCTGATCTACACACTGCCCCCAGTGACCACAGGTGTTCATGGGCTGCTAAATGCAGAGGAAATTCTTTTCTTTTTTTGTGAGACTTAGGCTTATTATAGCTGCAGATGTAGAACACACTCAAGGGCAGAGTGCGGGTGCTCAGAGAATCGAGGCCCACGGCCCAGGACAGTTGGGAATTGGTGACTGTGTAAGTGTTTTGGGTGGTGGGAGGCTGGGAAATTCAATAGTCCCTATTCTTAGTCTTGTCCAGCGGATAGGACAGCATGGCCCACCCCTAGAGAGATAATGGTCCATTCCCATGCGAAATCCCAAAGGGTGTCCAGTCACAAGTGAAAGAGGACCACTCGCAAGTAAAGAGGGGGTGGGAGAACGCGATCTTAGGTGAAAGGGAGTTGCCTAGGTTTGCTACGTTTGTGGGGGAGAGGAAAAAGTCAATAAACTGGGCGTGTTTTCTGAGGCTGTAGTCTTTCTTTAAAGCACAATTTTTAAAATCTTGATTTCCCGATCTCCTTTCTACCTTCTCCTCTTCATTTTTCTATCATACTTGACCCCTGTTCAGTCCCTTATTCTTAAGGGGGTGCAGAAGGCCAACAGTCTGTCTTCAGTAACTGCCTCAGCCCGAGGAGGGGCATTGAGCCAGAGACCAAACGTCTCATCCTGACTGATCTAAAGGAGACTTAGGAATATCGGGTTTCATCTTTTGAAGAACTGTCACCTTTTGATAGTCAAACCAAAGTTGAGATATTTGCAGTCTCCATGTCTCTTTTTAGATCCCTTCATGGTCACCAAGATAAATGTCACTGGGCTGGGTCTGAGGGTCAGTGAAGCTGAAATAAGGTTAATAATTTAACCCACTCTTGTAAAATAAGTTCTCATGATTGCTGACTCTTGTCAAAGAAAAAGAATTTTCAGGACATGTTATGATTTGTGTCTGGAAGCCTCATGCGGTCATGGGGGCCGGTTGTTCAGAGATGACTGAATCTGGAGTTTGTGATTGGTTCATTGTGGGGTGCTGGGGCTGGGGTGTGAGTGCTGCATCTGCCCTAGGGCAGGTAGCCTGCACACAATAAAAAGGAGGGAGATTTGCTCCTCACTTTTTTTCCACTCTTGTTGCTTCTGCCACCCCCGCCACTGTGAACCGCTGCCCCTCGGCCACACCACCCTGCCTTGGGGCCAGCTGAGTATGGACTGAGACCTCCACAAACTGTGAGCTACATAAACCTTTCCTTCCTTCATTTTGAATGTCAGGGATTTTGTCTCAGCAACGAAAAAGGTAACCAATACAACCTGGTTGTATTGGTTGTAGAGAGAAGAGAGAAGGAGAAGGTTTGTTACAGATAGAGACACAGGACGCACTCAAGAATGGAGGGCAGGTGCTCATGAGGCACCGGGAGGAAACTTCTGATGTCCTAGCAGAAGCTCTGGTGTGAGGTCTGGGTTTTCACTAGCTGGTACACTGTGGTTGATTCCCAATATCTTGAAGAAGCATCAGGGCTATTTAATAATGGGATTTCTGATGAACACTTAAAACATGTAGACTCTGGCTAATTTCAGTGAGATCAGAGCCCTCCAGTTTACCACTCCCACATAAAATACTGTGGCCTAAAGGTATCCTTTCACACTTCAATGTGTGCATGAATCATTTTGGGATTTTGTGAAAATGGAGATTCTGGCCGATTCAGCAGATCTGGGTAGGGCTTGAGAGTCTGCTATTCTGACAGTTCCCAGGTGACACTAATACTGCTGACCCAAGGACCATACTTTGAGTAGCAAGACTCTGAGGAAGAACAAGAGTTAACAACGCCGTGTTACAGTGACCCATCCACACCCACGTTTATAGCAGCACATTGTGTAATAGTAAAATCTTGGAGCAGCCTATATGCCCATCAACAGATGGACAAAGAAAGCGTGGTACTTGCACACGGTGAATTACTACTGTGCCATAAAGGACAACTGCAGTCATTAAGAGGAAAATGGGGTGTATCTGCGGATCATATTGCTGGGTGAAGCCAATCGGATGCACAAGCTTAACTATCGCATGGTTTCTCTTACAGGAAAAACCAAAAATATAAATAAAGAGAAAAATAGAAGCTACATACAGGAAGTAGGGAGAGAAATCTTTCTCATATGCGGGGGGGGGGTGTCAAGAGACTGGATGGGGAGGGGGGAGGGGGAACAAAGGAATGAAGGTGTGTTATGACATGTACCAATTCCCCCCAATGTAAATATTGTGTACTCCCACTATGTACTAATAAAAGAGACTCTGAAGGAGGAAGAGTAGATGGAAGACATCCCAGAGTTGAGATTCCTTCCTATGGATGTAATTTTCTTGCAGCTGGGAAGCAAGGCACTTTTAAGACATGCAAATTGTCTTCCTCCATTTGGCCTTTGTCATGTGTCCCCGGGAGACCGGGAGATGACATTTCTCTGTGAGCCAGCAGAGAAAGGGAACTGATTAGTGTTGGAGAGGAATCCAGGCAAATGTAGGGCTTCCCACCCCACCACACACCTGCCCCTCACACTCCCACCTGGTGACACACCCCACACTACCCACCCAGGGATGCCAGTGGGGATGGTGCCCTTGGATAAGGCAGAGGGGAGGATATGAAACTGCTCAGTGGCTCAACAAGGGTCAATTCTGACAGCTGAGATTTTCAGGGAAGGTAACAGGGGTCTTTTCAATCTCCATCTGGTGTGGGGATAGTCCTTAGCAACTGAACGGGTTTGGCATTGTAGGAGTCAGAAGGAAAGAAAGAAAATACTATCTATCCCTGCTCTCTAGACAGATAGTCTAGTGAGGAAGAGACACGCAGGCCAGTAACAGTGTAACAACGTGGCAGCCCCTCCGGCAGCCTATGGCAGACACTGGCTTGCCTGGTCAGAGGGTCGGTCCGCTTTGGGAAAGGACTTAGACCAGGCTTCCCAGAAGAGCAGCATGGAGCAAGGGCTTTTCCAGGTGGAGAGGAAGCCTGGGAGAGCATTCTAACCAGCGCACCCAGGACAGGCTTCCTTCAGGAGAGGATGGGGAGAGCAAGCAGCTCCAAAGAGCAGACTGTTGTCTGTGCAAAAGCAGAGCAAAGGCTCTTGCTGAGGATTGGATATGTGTATGGCCAGACGCAGTGTTCATGGGGCTGTGGGGAGTCTCTTTTTGCTTTTAATATTTCTCTGAGCGTGTGTGTGTGTGTGTGTGTGTGTGTGTGAGCGCGCACGCTGTGGTGGGAATCAAACTCAATGTTTTTTGCATGGTAAGTCCATACTATATCACTGGGCAACAACCCCAGCCCCTCTCTGAGTAAGTTTATAAGTATTTCTATAAATTTAAAGATAGATAATAAAGAGCTGATCGCTGCAATGAAAGGGACATCTATGAGCTTTTCTAAGACTACAGAGAGAGCAAAGCAGACCAGTGTGCTCTGGGGACAAGCCTGTTGTCTAGGGCCAGCTGCAGGAATGAAAGGGGCATAACTGTCATCTAGTGGCCCAGACCTGCAAATGTGAGTGTTGTCTCTTCATGTACACAGTTGTCATGGCTTGTGGAAGTCACTTAGCCCAGTTTCCTCTGCGTGCGTCCAGTTCCTAGTCCCATGCTTTGGTTACTGGAAAACATTGATCCAATTCTGAAAATCTCAATCAGGCAGTTTTACACAAGAAATTAATTCATATTAAAGTGTAAAGAATTTTTCCACGTCAGTGACTAATGTCGCCTCTGTGGCTAATTCAATAGAGGAGGGGAACTGATAGAGGAACCTCAGAGAGCAGGAAAAGCAGGGGCGGGTGGGGCGTGGTTGTCCTTAAAAGGAGAAACAAACACAGGATGAGGAGGAGCCTGGCCTGGTTGCGCCTTTGATTTTATTTGTTTACTTTCTTTTGGGAAGGGGCAAATAGCAGTCCCTTGTGACGTTATTTTTAGAACTGTTTTCAAATAGAGTGGCTGGCAAAGGCCCCGGTGCCGGTTTCGCTAGGGAGAGGATTTAGCATGGCTAATTTTGTTATAGAGCAGTTTTGTTCCTAGATGGACCAAGACGTGTTAAACATTCCGGAGAAAGGAATCCTCTATCCGGGGCCCCTGGATGATGTCTGCTGGCTCCTTTAGTGCCACGAAGGGCCCTTGTGTCATTGCCCAGCTGGCCATGGTCAGCAGAGTCTGTTTTCCCACTGGACTCCCATTCCTTGGGGTCGCTTGCCAGCCCAGGGTCCCCTCACAGGCTGCAAAGACGGCATCATGCGTGAGGGGTCTGAGGGTTGCAGACAGAGCCCTTATGAGTGCAGGAAGGTGAGCGTTCGGAGGGAGGAGGAGCGCAAAGGGGCGGGGCCGGGGACCTTACAGTGACCAGAGGGCAGGTCTCATGCCGGCTTCTGAGGTGAGTGACCAGCTGGACAAGTAAACTCATTTCTCTTGGCGCAGTTTCCTCTCCTATAGTGTGGAAATAAAAATAGTTAATATTATTGGGAAGATCTAAAGGAGGTAAAGAATATGAAGCATTGAAAGGAGATAGAGGAGTGAAGCACAGAGCATGGCACCTGCAGTGTGCTGCCAGGTCTCCTCGGTGCCCGGATCCAGATCTCGCTCCAAGCCCACATTTCCTCTGCCTGCCTCCCCCGCCTGTGCTCAGAGGTGTCACTCAGAGGGATCCTCTCTGCTCATGCTGTTTCTCATTGGGGAAAAGCAAAATCACAATGCAGGCGTGTCTAGGACGAAGCTCCTCCAGCCTGGACCGTGGATAGCGGCACTTCCTGCTGGAGGGCCCTCTCCTGCCAGTGTGCTCCTTGGGAACACTTCCCTTCTCCCAGGCCCTTAGTGACAGACTGGGTGGCCACAGCAGGTGCTACCCTGAGTCTGCAGGAGACACACATTTGCCCTGAGCACTCATTCTTGGGCCCCTTTTCCCAAGGGGCTCCAAAAGAGAGGTAAAAACCATCCAAGAGTTAAAGCTTCAAAGGTTTAGGTTTTGCTGCTGAGCCTGAGGGAAAGGATCCTAGAAAGATTTTTAGCTGCCTTTAGCTGGCTCCGGGGTTTCTCCTATCTGGTTAATTTACAATCTACTTTTTTTATTGTGTTATAATATAGACATTATAAAATGTACCTTTTAACCATTTTAAATGTGAAACTCAGCGATAACAAGTAGATGCGTATTGTTGCACAACTATCACCACCATGCATGGCTCGAAAATGTTACGATCCTATCTAAAATTCCATACCCATAAACAAGAACTCCTCACTCCCCTCTCCTCAGGGACCCGGCAACCACTGTTCCATCTTTGGTCTCTGTGTCGTGTAAGTGGAACCATATAATATGTGTCCCTTTCTTTTTTTATTTTTCCCAAGAGAGCATGTATTTATGTGCTCAGAAGGCTGGACCCTAAATTCAAATATCCAGCGTGGGGCCCTAACCTGTTACCACTGTGTCTGGGTGCAGGGGTGGGTCCTGGAGTCCTTATCCAGGACGCAGGAACCCAGGGACAGAGGTGGGATGGGCGCTTCCCTTTCTTACAGTGACCTCTTTTAAAGGAAAAGAAAATTAAAGGCTTGCTGTACTGGGTCTTCTGATGTTGCTCTCCCCAGAAGTACAAAATCCTAAACTTACAGGGCTGGGGATATAGCTCAGTGGAATAAGCGCCTGCCTAGCAAGCGCAGGGTCCTGAGTTCAATCCCCAGTACCACCAAAAAAGTAAAAAATAAAAAATAAAATATTAAAAAAAAAATCCTAAACTTACAGTTTCCACAGTAAATTATATAAAAGTAAATTATGTGAATGTAAATTATCAAATTAAACTAAAAAAGTCCAACAAATTTTGTATAATTTAAGGTGAGGTAATATTTTATAAAACAAACATCAAAGTTGTTTAATGATAGAAATAATTTTGGTTCTGGTTCCAGGGTTAATTTGTGTTTGCATTTGGGCTTCAGTCGTTTTACCGTGGAGAGCTGTTTGCTTATGTAGGTTATACAAAATGTTACCGGGCACATTCAAAGCTGGTTTTGATAGCAGGATAATCAAACCACTTACTTAACCATAATGATGCCGGCAGGCAATTCTTGGAGGCCAAGTTTAATGAGGTGTTACTAGATAATAACATAAAATTGATGATGGGAAGATGGCGACCAGGTGAGCAGCAAGGGAGCGATCCTCCTTAATAAACACCACCAGCTCGAGACAAACTTGGCGAGCGTGAATGCCCGGACCTCGGCTGGGAGGTTCAAACTGGGCGTATCTCTCTGAGATGCCGGGGGAGATGCGGTAGGGCGGACCAGGCTGCCGTGGCGAGACGTGGGAAGGCCCCAGACGCTGGGAGCCAGGGACGATCCGCGCGGGGAGGAAGCTTGGCTTGATCCAAACGCCCTGGGAGCGCAGCCAGCTTGGTCCCTCCCGCCTCCCGAGCCGGTGCACCTTTCCGGCGACTCCCGACAGAGATCGGCTTTTGGGTGGTGGCGGCGCCCGGCAGTCCCACATTTCGCGCAGTCCCACATTTCGCGCGTATCGGGTGGGCCGCACAGAAAGCCCCAGACGCTGGGAGCCAGAGACGCTCTGCGGGGGGGGAGAAAGTTTGGCTCGGTCCAAACGCCCTGGGAGCGCAGCCAGCTCAGTCCCTCCCGCCTCCCGAGCCGGTGCAGCCTTCCGGCGACTCCCGACAGAGATCGGCTTGTTAGCGGTGGAGACGCCCGGCAGTCCCACGTTTCGCGCGTATCGGGCAGGCCGCGCGGAGGGCCCCAAACGCTGGGAGCCAGAGACGCTCCGCGCTGGGAGGAAGATTGGCTGGTTCCGAACGCCCTGAGAACACAGACAGCTTGGTCCCTCCCGCCTCCCGAGCCGGCACAGCTCTCCGGCGACTCCCGACAGAGATCGGCTTTTTGGCGGCGGCAACGCCCAGCAGTCCCACATTTCGCGTGCATCGGGCGTGCCGCGCAGAAAGCCGCAAAGGACAGACTGGCACCTTGGAACGTTCCTGCCTGCAGGGACTCCAAAAACTGGTGAGATATCGGCGCTCGCGACCAGATCACCGAGTGGGGGAGGAGATCCATCCCTATACCTGCAGGGAACCCTGGGAGGGCGGGGGAGCGGTCTTACACACCTCACCCAGGTCACTAGGTATGGAGTATCTAACCAATATCTGTACAGCCTTTTAAGCGGAACTCTCAGCACAAAGCTTAAGGGACATTCCCCCAAAGAAAAGTCATTGGAGCAACCTCTGCAGCAGACCTTTGCTTGCTGAACTGACTGGGGAATCTACTGCTCAATATTTTGAATCAGATACCCAAAAAAAAGGGAAGACAAAAGAACATATCTCAGCAGAAAGCTTAAGGGACATTCTCCCAAAGGGAAGGAATCATTGGAGCAGCCTTTGCAGCAGACCTCCACCTGCTGAACCGCCTTTGGAATTTATAGCCCCACATTTTGAATCTGATACCCAAAAATGGGAAAACAGAGGAGCAAAACGCAGTCTCAAAACTCAACCCCACCCACAACAAGTTTTGAAGAGGAAGAAATAAGGGAACCAGGAAGCCTCATAACTTCAAGATATGAAACGATTGCATCCGAAATTAAACAACTCCAACAGGCCATGAAAGAGCTTAAAGCAGAAATAAGCCACATACCCACAATGATTTCTCAGACAAAAAACGAGCTGAAAACAATGATGGAAGAAATTTTCCGTGCACATAGAGAAGATATAGACAAAAGACTAGAAGAAAATAGGAAACACATGGAAACGTTACAAGAGCAATTTAGGAATGAATTACCAAGAATGAAACAGGTCGAAAGAGAATGCCAGGATTTGAAAACTAACGCTGAAAGCATGAAAAACCGTTTAAATGAAACTGAAGATAGAATTTCAGAACTTGAAGACAGCATGGCAGCTTATGAGCGTGAAAGGAAGAATCTCGTGATATCATCAAAGACACAAGAAAAGTCAATCCAACAGCTGCAAGATGAGGCAAAACGTAACAATATCCGAAT
>PVLD010033945.1:0-13151 GCA_004027595.1 Dinomys branickii | reverse complement strand
TATATGGGTCCATACATCTACAATTCCAAGATATCAATGGATAAAGCAACAACTACTGTTGAGACCATATCACCTTGTCTATAGATTAGTTGTGATTGTACTATTTTCTATGATAATGGGTGTCTGTTTGTCAATATGTTTTTGTACTTTTATGTTTCTAAAATAAAAAAAAAAGAAAAAAAAAGAAAAAAACAAAACTATTGACGCAGATAAAGCTTCTGGACTTTCCTGAGCATTTTGCTATCCTCATAGCAAGAATAGGTGAAAACTGAACACACAAAACTATCCCCATCACATTAATATGAAAGCCTAGAGAAAATGAATGCACACATCATGCAAATTCAACCAGCGAGCACTTTCTCAACTTTAAATAATTTTCAGTTTCACTGCAATGTAATTCTTCTGAGCCAGGAGGTCAAGAGATGCTTCATACTTACATGAAATTAAACACACAGCTTTCCCACCCTCCAAAACTTAGCCTTTACTCCAAAGCATTTGTAAATTATTGCTTGTGTGTTTATATATGCACAGACACACATTTAGACATCTGAGACAAGGTAAGGGTTTGAAATGAAAGATAACACAAATAGAAAGCATATCTTGACTCATTGTAAATACCAAGAGCTTTTCT
The DNA here is from genome assembly GCA_004027595.1 of Dinomys branickii. NCBI lineage: Eukaryota > Metazoa > Chordata > Mammalia > Rodentia > Dinomyidae > Dinomys > Dinomys branickii. The sequence goes on along the minus strand of PVLD010033945.1, from coordinate 12,520 downwards.
TTAAATTTACACATATGCATGAAGTGGAAACCAGGATTACTAAATAGTACTTGGTGCAAAAAAGGAAGCTAGCATTTGTTTTGTGCACTGTGTACCAGGTGCTTTATATGAGCTTTGCTGGATTTCACACTATCCCCAAGAACTAGGTAGAGAGGGGGATGGGAGGAGGCGGTCAGTGAGATTCATTAACTTGCCCAAGGACCTGTCTATAGTCAGTCATTTATGGAAATGAAAGTGGAACCTACGTCTCTGTAGCACTCAAGGCAATTTTCTTTCTGAACATTTCTTTGCTTGCTTGTTGTTTCATTAGGAAAATTATAAAAACAAGGAATAGAAATAACAGGTCCTCCTAAATTATGATGGTGTTCCATCCCATTAACCCCACAGTAACTTGGAAAACCTCTGACACTGAAAATGTATGAGCCCAGCTCACCTGCAGAGCATCCTAGCCTAACGGAGCAATGCACTACATGATACTAGCACTTCACCTGGTGCTGACTGAAGCTTGCTGCCTGCTCCTGCCCAGCACAATCAGAGACTGCATATTGCCAGCCCAGGAAGGAACCAAAATTTACAATTCCAAGTATGTTTTCCACTGAATGCGAGTCAGTTTTGCAGTTTTATAAAGTGAAAAGTCCTAAGTAAAATCATTGTAAGTGGATGGCAGTCTGTACATCAAACTACCCTGCACTCTGTATCTACACGTTCCTCCAAAAAGCCTCACATGGTAGTAAGTGGAACTTTTTGAAGGTGGTTAATCTAGCATGTGTGATGTTGGGATTAAGGATGCTATGCCGGGATTAACTCATGGAATGATGCTAGGATTAAAGGTGCCTCACACTTAGGGTGAATATAAGAGACAGACAGAGGGTTGCTTGTCATTTGCAGCTTGACTACTTCCCTGCTTGCTGCCTTGCTAGCCATGAACTGTTTCTACTCTGAGTTATTTTTCTGCCATGCCACCCTGCCTTGGAGCCAGTCAGCTATAAACTGAAACCTCTACAGACTGTGAGCTACAATAAATCTTTCCTCTTTTAACTTTCTGTATCATGTATTTTGTCTCAACAATAAGAAAAAGTAATTAAAACACATTGATTATCCACCATATAGATACTGTTGCCACATACCCCTCGGATTCTTTGCGTTAGTCAGCTTTCCTATTACTATGACACAATACCAGACATTCACAATTTAAAAGAGCAAAGTTCTAATTTAGCTCATGTTTTAAGAGATTCGGTCTCTGATCAACTGGTTCCAATGCAGGAAGATGATGGCAGAAAAGTTTGGTGGGACAGAACTGCTCAGATCATGGCAGCTGGAAGGGGAACAGTGCCAAAGAGGAACAGGTGAGTGACTATTCATAGTACCCAAGACCATGCCACCCTAACCAACCCAGACACACCCAAGAGCATGCTTTACTAATCTATAAGGTGTTTCTGAATCCACTGAAGCTGATAAATCAGGGTTAACAGTTGCATTCTCCAAACGTCAGAATATAATATTAGAGTTAATCTTAGCCACTTATTTATTCCCTCTGTCTTTTCTCTAAAACTAATCACTCACCTGAAATTGCAAGGCACATTTCCCACCCATGCTACATATATATTTGTTCATATGAATGTATTCATAATAAAATATGATGCAGTGCTTATTTTATTTTCTTATATTAATGGTATCAAGATGTGTTTACTATTATTTGTGCCTTATTTTTATACACAAAATTATAAGATTTATTCATGTTGATAGATCCTCAACAAACAGCTTTTATTTCTTCTAACTGCTGTTTATTATTTTATTGTTTGATTATTCCACCAGTCTTTCTCCATTTCCTAATAGTAGCTATTTAGGTTCATTAAATGTTGATATTATAAATAATGCAACTATGAACATTGTTTCTATATATCACCTTGGGCACATGTGCCCAAGTCTCTTTAGGAAATGTTTCTTGAAATGGAATTTCTGGGTTCTAGGTTACATGCATTGCTCTGGACTGAATTGTGTCACCTCCAGAACTCACACGCTGAGGTCCTTACCCCAACAGAGCTGTGCTTAGAGACAGGACCTAGAGAGAAACAATTAAGGTTACATGAGGTCAAGAAGTCAGAGGTCTGATCTCACAGACACAGTGGCCTTTTAAGAAGAGATGCCATCAGCCTTGCTCACCTCTACAATGCACAGAGAAAGGCCGAGTGCTTGTGAAGACAAGGGACATTTTGAGTCCAGCAAAGAGCTCTTAAAGGAACCATACTTTGCTGGACCCTGGATCTGAGACTCTGAGCTACCAATAGCTGTGAGAAAATAATAAGAAAATATCCATCCTGTGTATTCTGTTATGGCAACCTGAACAGACTGATACATGCATCTTCAGAATTTTTCTACTGCCAAGTAGCTTCCCAAAATGTCCTTACTCCCAGCACACTAGCAGTGAAGATAGCTCTCATGACGTCCAAGCTGCATAATGCTTGACCTGCCCATGACCTTGACACTGTGCCAGGCCAAGGACGCTGATTCCTTGAATTACATCCCCAAGTCAAGATATGCAGGAATTTTGCTGCATAATGATGTGTTGTAATTTTAGCTAACTGTAAGTATGAGTAGTGTTTTTGAAGGGTTCTTGTTTCCAGCCTTTCATATGTCTCAATTCTTCACAGTTTAACTGCCTTAAAATAAAATAATAAACCACCTAATTTGATTTGATATATCTCTAGATATATCTCTACAGAATTTTTTGTCGTACATTTTAACTGGGAGTGTTTTAAACTATGATTAACTCTTATCTAATTAACTTTTCTTTTCAAACTGAACATTGTTTTGTTTTTATGTTTTATTCCAGCCTTTAGCAGATGAAGTCTGCCAAGGTAACTTAAACATGTTTTCTGTGCAGCAAAAAAAGTTTGTCCTCTTAATTTCTTTTTAATATTAATATTTCATATTACATTAATATTTACTTAAATATTAAGCAAACTGTCCCAAATGACCAGTGAGAAAGCTCTGTAAAGTGAGGCTAGATTTTCATCTCTGCATTTTAATGCATTACTTCTGGAAAGAGAACACTAGCTAGCAGGCCTTGCTCTTCTGGTTAGCCCAGTGTGATATACTATGCCTACGTCACTTCAAGCAGCTCATGTAGAATCCCCATCTCCAACTTTACAGTTGCCCCTTAGTTCACTGCACATTAAAAGCCTTAACTCAAGGGGTCAAACCCAGAAAAGCTGGATTTCAAGAGAGATTTCACTGGTACAGCCTCCTGAAATCTTTGATAGCTAAGACAATACAGCCACAGATCATTACAAGAACACAAGTCAGTTAACCTTGCCTGCTGCCCTAGCCTTGCTCCTTAACCTGAGTGTAGTGATACTTCATGGCACAACCAACTACAGGTTGAGAGGTCAGAATGGCAAAATGATCAGTCTGGACACAAGGTTTTAAGTACCCAGATATTCCAACTTTTAAAATTCTACAGAAAGATCTTGCAATAAAACAGAATCAGTTAGTTTTTATTTAGATATACTTGTAACAAAAGAGAGTCAGCTAGTTCTTATTTTCATCTGCTTCTGTAAGGATGGAGGATTGCAAAGCCTCTCACTTGGGTGGCAAAGACCCATTACTAGCCACTTTTATACTGGGCTGTATGGACTCCTGGAGGCTATGAGGACATTTGAAAGCCTACCAAGTCAAAACCCTCTGTTGTTATAATATTGAGGTGCTGTTGGCCTTTCTCACTGTGTCGGCGTGGATGCTACTGCTACAAAAAGGTGGCAGAAGCCTTAACACCAGCCAAGTTTGCCCTGGTGTCATTGTTTTCATCATGACCACACGATTGAAAGGGGAAAGTCATTGAAAAATGCTTTTAGCTAAGTAGTAAAAATGGTTGATCTTGGGGGCTGGGGATATAGCTCAGTGGAATAAGCGCCTGCCTAGCAAGCGCAGGGTCTTGAGTTCGATCCCCAGTACCGCAAAAAAAAAAAAAAAAAAAATGGTTGATCTTAGTAAATCTAGACACTTGGATATAGATCTGGGCGAAGAAATGGGAAACCCAGAGGAAGAATTATGGTTGCTTTCCCAAGTCTGGTGGCTGGTTAGGAGTTGTCTGAATGCAGCTGAAGACGCTGCTTATTCTAACACTATTTTTACTATAATGAATGACTCAGGTAAGCTGTAGACTGATCTGTTTGGAAGGACTTTCTCTAAAAAATGAATGAAGCGACCCTGGTGATTCTGCCACTTGAAGGAAAACAATGGACAGTTTTTGTTGCCAATGGTAAAATCTAAGATTTCGAGTGAAAATTAGGATTTTCAGCACCTATATTTGCCACCACCAGTCTGACATTTCCTCATACTTAAAGATTTTTTAAATGAATTTGGTGGTGACACTAATGAATGTCATTCTGATATTCTACAGTGGGTGCACCAGCATTTGGAAGACCTGAATAATTCAGAAAAAACAGTATTTTCCAAATGACCAGTCACTTCACAATCATTATTTTACAAAATCAGTTTAAAATAGATTTTAATGTCACCAAACAGGAAAAGTTTATTGATCGGGTTTCAGATTCCACACTTCAACTAACCTTTAAGAAATCATCACATCTGAGAATGAGAGCAAGGAAGAATATTTACACGTATCTGATTAGGACTATTAAAATATTGCTCTTTTCCAGCTACCTATCAGGGGGGAGTTTTAACCCAAAAAGTATATAGCAACAGATTGCATACAGAAGCATATCCAACAGTAGGAACTGTATCATTTCTATTAAGCCAGAAATTAAAAACATTGGTAAAAATGTAAAATAGTGCCACTCTACTTAATAACTCTTTTGTTTAGAAAATAAAAATCTATGTTTCATTAAGGTCTTATATATGTTAACAAGTAAGGAAGATTATAATTTTATTTTTGACTACATTAATAAATACATAATTTAAAATTTCTGTTTTAATTTCTATTACAATGACAAGATATATGGGATGATCAAAAATATAGTGAATTTTAAATTAAAAGTATATTTTTAAAATTTATTACAGTAAAAGATATATTATCAATCATCTTCCTCCAAATAATCCTGCTTACTTTGAACACATTATTCCATCATTCTTGACAATATGTCTTTTGCTATAATAAGTTACTTTTAATTTAAACATTCACAGTATAGTATTTTTCAATCACCCTCATATAACACACATAAGCAAAAGCTCTTTGGTGTCCTCAAGAATTTTTTGAAAACATAAAGGGTTTCTGAAATCAAAAAATTTGAGAATACTAGAAATTTGATCTAGAAGGCAATAGAAATCACAATTAATTGCTGATCTGAAATGTCAGGTAAAATTTTACCTTCTACAGATGGAGTTCCACACCATGTCAAGGTTCTCGGTAGTAAGCGACAGAAGTCTGGCTATTTTAGAAGGAAAAAATATTGGGAAGATTCTTGCTAGCTCATAGAATCAGGTGAGCAGGAGTCAAAGATGTGAGAGACCAAGATCTAGTTTCAACCATGGGAAGAGTTTTTATGTGAGGATGTGCTGCTAGCATTGTAGTCGTTAGACAGAGCTGCTGCCAGTGGCCCTAGTTCCCTGGACCACTCATTTCCACCCCAGTAGCCTTTGGACTCCACCACAGCTACCTCACACAGTTTGGCATCTTCGGGTCCCAGCAGTCAACACCTGCTGTCAGCCTCTCAGGGGGGTCATCTGGTTGGATGAGCTTCCTTCACATGTTCCTTCCATGGTTTCCAGAGAGCTGGCAAAAGAAATATCTTTTCCTTCTAGGGTCCAAAGTAAAAGGAGAAGGCCTACCCTCTGCTTTCTTCTGGGATACTTCCAAAATAGGCAAAGAGTCTGAAATAATCCTGGGTGGCCAAGAAAGATAACTATCTAAATCTGAGCTTACAGAAGATAGTAGCAGTGGTTACTGTAGTTTCTGTATGTATCACTCCTAGCAGAAAGAGTGTGAAAATATTCAATGACCATCAACTATAATTTTCTGTAATGTCATCAGATGTCATACACACAACACACACTTACGACTTCCTTTTTTTTTCAGGGAATGCTATTGAAACATTCTTAGCTTTCGCTTTGATTGATGTGATGGTTAACTAGTTTCATGTGTCAGCTTGGCTAAGCTATTGTTGTCAGATATTTGATCAAATGCTAGATAAGGATGCTGTTTGAAGGGGTTTGTTTCTTGTTTGTTTTGGTTTGGTTTGGTTTCTAGATGTAACATTTACATCAGTAGACTTTAAGAAAAGCAAACTACACTCCATCATGTGGGTGCACCTGATCCAATCAGCTACAAACCTTAATAGAAAAAGACTGACTGACATTCCTAGAGAGAAAAGAAATTCAGACTGCTTTAAGACTCAGAACATCGTCTCTTCCCTGGGTCTCCAGCCTCCAGTTCTATCCTGCAGATTATAGACTTGCTAGCCTCCATAATTGTATGAATTAATTCATATATATGTGTGTGTGTGTGTGTGTGTGTACACACACATACACATATACATACACACATATATACATACTCATATATATTCCTTAAATATATATATTCCTTAAATATATGTCCCTTAAGTATATACTTTTAAAATTATATATATACCTTAAAAATACTTTTATATAAAAATACTTTTAAAGTATATATATACTTTAAAAATAAAAGTATATATAAAGTATATATAAGAATATAGAGTAACATAGAGTATTAAATATACACCCCCCACATACATAGCACATATAATTCATTAAGTATATATTATTTATTAATATTTATGTATGTATATATGTAGTTCTATGTACATATCCTATTGGTTCTGTTTCTTAAGGTAGCTGGGGAGTCCTACTTGCTATGACTTTCCAACATGGCAAGCTCAGTGTAAAGAGTGGGCACTGACTAGGATTAACTCAAGAGAGTAATTTTCCAAGAGAACCACTCCATGCTAGTCTCTAACACAGCCACCACTAGCCACATGTAAGGGTTGAGTACTTCAAGTGTGTCTATACCACATGTTGAAATGGTAACATTTTGAATATACTTCCTTAAATAAATTTAGATGATTAATATTATGCTTCCTTACTTTTTTGTACCATAACTACCAATAGTTTAAAATTGTGTGGTTCCCTTTGTGTCTACACAGGACAGTGTATGGCTCGTCTAACATAACTCTCCAACTCTCAGACTTCACAAAGATCTCCTATGTTTCCAACCTACAATGGCTGCAACCTGATCAGTTTGTGTACAGATGATGATGTCTCCACTCCCACTGCGGTCTGTAAGATGTGAGAGTTCTATGAGCAAGGATGGGTAAAGCCAGATAAAACTGACAAGAGACACAGATGGCTGGAGTTAGGTGTCTGAGGGATGACAAATGTGTACTCGTGGCCACCCCAACAGTGATAAATGTCTTCACCATTTGCAGATAGAAACAAGTTTGTGAAGAGCCATATTTATTTTGTTTTACTTCATCTGTAATATGAAAATTTGTTATTGGTGCCTAAAACTTTTAAATTTGGGCTGTCATTACACCTCGCAGACATGATTTTATTGGACTAGGTTGCTGGATGAAATTGCTTGAAATCATGAACATACCACTCCAGCGGATGCAAATTTGCAAAACAAATTTCTCACTGAGATTGTTTCAACTACCTCCCCAAGTGATCTCCAAACACGGCACCATTTTGGGTTGAATTAAGAACAGAGGCCAGGCTAGTGAACTCTAAGCCAATATAGGTATAGGACATGTATTGTTTTATCCAGACTGAAGTAGAGAAGACAATATATTCACTCTCGTTTTAAAATCTGTGGTCCTCTTTCCCTAGAAATAATGAGTAAGCTTCCATATATGCTGGTTTACTTTCCTTGTAGTGCTTGTATTTTGTTATTAACACATTATAGTCTTCATTTTACTGATCCTTGAAAAAACAGAAATGTTTTCACATTAAGATCGAGTAGAGAGATGAAGGAAAGAAATTAGACCAAGACTGCAGATGGATGTGGGTCTTAGTTTAAGCTCTAGAAAAATTGCTTAGCTTCTCTGTGATTTATACTTCTTATTCTATTAAATGGGAAATTCAACTGTATGTTCTCTTAGGTCTTTCCCCGTTGCCTCAAATACTTGATGAGATTGGGAGGAATTCAGCAGTCTGCCTTTGAAACTTTACATCACACGATCTCTACGGTAACTAAAAGTCTTAGACAAATTGACTTTTAAAGTCTCTTTTTTAGCTAATGATAATTTAGGCCTTTCCTTTTCAGGAAAAGCAAGCATATATCATCACCATTCTTCACATTCACCAGTGTGGCAGAGGATGGTTTAAGACTTGTGGTCACTGGGGATAGTGCTACATGGCTCAACTATCCAAATGAAACTGCTGAATTGAAATAACCACATTCTTCATTTCAACTGCATTAGACTGTGGTTGCATGTCCACCATCTGGGCTTTCCAGAGATGTCCAGGGTTAAGTAACCAGCACGGAGCCCTAGGTCTTGCTGAGATGAAGTATCTAAGGCCCTGGACCCAGAAAAGCACTTACCAGCAGTAGTCAACAAGCTCAGTTACAAGGAGATTCTAAAATGTATATTTTAACCTGCCGGGAAAGGTAAAGACTAGGCAAGCAGCAGTGATGATGCCTGCAGTGGGAAAACCAGCTTTCCTGCCACAATACCCTTCGTATGCAAGCCCTGTGAGAAGAGATCAGTGTGGCAGAAGTGTAATGGCTAAAGACATAGAACGAGGGGAGTATGCTTGGCTTCAAGCCTAGGGACACAGAAATGCTTCTAACTCTTCATTTTCATTATATTGAAATAGAGAACAGCCTTGTTTAATATAGTTTCTCAAGTACTCTGAAGTTTAATGATCCTAGAAGCTGCTGAAATTTGTGACCAGAAGGGGCAAGCAAGCACAGAATATCACTATTGAGGTTTATTATCTTTATGTAGGCATATACTTTTTTGACCAAAATTGCCAGGGAGCTCAGGGATACCTGAATCTTAATCTGCAAATTTATTGTAACCTATTTCTTTTATGTACAGTAGTTATCTGTGATAAGCAGCTGTTTGGGGACACTTGAAAATCCTATATTGACTGGAATTTAGACTTCACGGGAAGAATTTAGGGTGAGGTGTCAGATTTTCCTATAAATGTCTAGGATTTGTAGTTTTATGTCAAAAGCTTCATATTATTGTAACATTGCCTTGAATTTTGTTTATTTTGTTTCTTCTTTAACCAATGGAAGGGAAGGAAAATCAGGAATTAATCTGTCTGGCGGACTGAGAAGCTCTGCTGGTGAAGGAAGTAGTACACGGTGGTATTTCATAATGTTGAAAAGCATTTTCTTTTGCACAGCACTCAGAGGACAATCAGAAACATACGAATCATGCACCTCTGATGTAAAATGAATGCAAAATCGGCAAAAAATTAAACATAAAAGTTAATATTAATGGCTTAATGTCAAAGCCAGACTTTTTTTTCCCAACAAGGTACTGCAGCAGTACAATATTTTTAAATAGTCTCATTAACATCACATCATAATAATATCCAGCAGTTTAGAAGATAGACTGGGGACCATATTAATAAAAATATGAAGGTGGTATGATGCTGGAGGGATCACAGATGCAGAAGGAATTGAATTAAAATCCATAAAATCATGACAAACTGGAGCAAAGGATAAAATCAATAAAATGAGTATAATAATGATAAATATAGAACAGCTACCAAAAGACAGTAATGATCCAGTGTATGAATTAAGTAGAGAAAAGGGGTTAGGAAGTGACACAACAAACAGAAATAGGATCATCGATGGGGCCATTATTTTAAAGGACTCTATCACAATGCACTGGCTCCCCAGGGCCTGCATCAGCTCTTTGTGTGTGGCCTGTTACTTCACATACATATCGTCTCAGTTCAGGCTTGGACTCAGTTCAGATTTCCCAAAAGGAGAAAAGAGCTTTGGGGACAAGGTGGTACTGGAGGTACAGACAGATACATAATATTGGAGGATGGTCTGTTGGGGAAAGAGGGCTCACATGAACTCACAGGTGGAGGGGCAACAGCAAGTAGATACACTGAAACAACACCACCCCAGATCTGGAGGCAGATTTATTTATGTCAGTGGACACTGATTAGGATCATTCCTAAAATGTCAGGCCCCAAAGGCTCAGTAAGGGAGATTTTCATGGGGTCTGCAAAGGGGAGGTACAGAGGTAGACTACTTGGCTCTCTTTGATTGGCTTTTACAATATGCATCATAGCGACCAGCTATGCATCACAACGATCAGCCATTTCTAAGAAACAAAAGTAACAGGAACTATAACTGGAACTGTTACCTGAGCACCTAACAAACTGACGTACACTGGCTGAGGGGACCTTTTCTGCTACATTTCCCCCCTCTTTTAGTTTCCCTGTGAAATCTTTGCTGGGCACATTACGTGTGATCTCCTGACACAAGGCCCAACTAGAAGCAGCAACATTAGGGTTGTCAGTGGTCTTAGGCTGGGCCACAGCCAAGGTCCCCAAGATTAGAAAGTTTCCCTTATTATAGGGTTGAATCTCCCTAAGTTGCTTTTAGGAAGAGGCATGCTTTAACACTGTTCTGGCAAGGGAGTTAGTTTGACCCTGAGGCATGTCCAATGTACCTTGGACACCCCTGAAAACTTAGTCAATTTTAGACTAAGGGACTTCCGGGAAGATGGCGACCAGGTGAGCAGCAGAGGGAAACTCTCCCAGAGACCGATCCTTTGCACACGAGTGCCGGGTCCGCGGATGCGAAATTCCAACTGATTGTGTTGCTCTCTGTGGCCTGAGCATTAAAGTGTCGGCTGGATAAGCCGCGGTGAGAAGTGGGCGGGTCCTGAGAGCTGGGCTCCCGAGGTGATTGGTGCTGTGCTTGGGCCACAGCTTGGCTGAATCCGTGTACAACCAAGAGCGATTGTGGCGGGATGGACCCTCCCAGCTCCTGAACCTGATCGGCTCTGAGGCGGCTGTACCCAGGATTTGTTGGAGGCAGCGGAGCAGAGCAAACTCAGAGAATGTGCTCCTTGGGCAGACTGCGCCAATCTGGGCAGTGGTCCGGGATCCCAGTCAGAGCCCCGCCCCTGCAGCCGGCGCCGAGGGAACTGTGGTAGCTGCGGTCGGCGGCTCCTGCGAGAAAACCAAGGAGGCAGAGAAGTGCCAGGGAGCGCGAGGATCTCCTGCTGGCATGGATCTTGGAATGGGTGAGCCGAGTGAACACTGCAGCAGGATTTCTGAGTCGGGAAGAAGCTCGATCCAGGGAGATACATCTGAGCGGCATTCCTGTCTGCACGATCCCAGGGTGAGTTGATTGGGCGCCCTGACTGTTTTTTTTTGAGTCGGGAAGAAGCTCCGCCCAGCGAGGGACGTCCAAGCAGCTTTACTGACTTCAGGATCCCCAGGTCGGAAGAGCTGGCTGGGCGCCCCGACAGGATTTGTGAGCGGGGGAGGAGCTCCACCCAGGGAGGAACACCTGAGTGGCCCCCTGCCTGCAAAGTCCCTGGGGCGGCAAGCTGTTTATGCGCCCCAGCCAGGTCTCAAGATAGGGAGTAGAAGTGAAAATCTCAGCAGACAGCTTAAGGGACAATCTCCCAAAGAGAAGGAATCATTGGAGCAGCCTCTGCAGCAGACCTTTGCCTGCTGAACTGCCTGGGGAATTTATAGCTCCACATTTTGAATCTGATACCCAAAAATGGGAAAATAGAGAAACAAAACGCAGTCTCAAAACTCAACCCCACACAGAACAAATTTTGAATGCGAGGATACAGGGGAACCAGGAAGCCACATACCTGCAAGTTATGAAACGATTGCATCCGAAATGAAACAACTCCAACAGGCCATAAAAGAGCTTAAAGCAGAAATAAGCCACATACCTGCAATGATCTCACAGACAAAAAATGAGCTGAAAACAATGATGGAAGAAATGTTCCATACACATAGAGAAGAAATAGATAAAAGACTAGAAGAAAATAGGAAACAAATGGAAACGTTACAAGAGCAATTTAGGAATGAATTACCAAGAATGAAACAGGTCCAAAGAGAATGCCAGGATTTGAAAACTTACACTGAAAGCTAGCAAAACCGCTTAAATGAAACCGAAGATAGAATTTCAGAACTTGAAGACAGCATGGCAGCTTATGAGCGTGAAAGGAAGAATCTCATAATATCATCAAAGACATAAGAAAAGTCAATCCAACAGCTCCAAGATGAGGCAAAACGTAACAATATTCGAGTTATAGGAGTGTGTGAAACAGCAGGAGACCACACAAACGATATAAAAAATATTTGTTGAAATAATAGCAGAAAATTTCCCAAACAAGATAAAAGATACTGAAGTTCAGTTAATCGAGGCATATAGAACCCCAATGATCCATAACCCAAAGAAAAACACACACAGACATATAATAGTCAAGATCCCAGATATCCAGCAAAAGAACACAATATTAAAAGCTGCTAGAGAAATGAAACAGATCACCTATAAAGGAAAGCCCATCAGAATCACAGCAGACTTCTCAACGGA
>PVLD010033944.1:0-13157 GCA_004027595.1 Dinomys branickii | reverse complement strand
AATTCCTCTTATGCGAAATACAGTAGAGGGGAGTCTCAAATGGCCCTCAGGCTCGGGCTGACGGCGGCGAGGGCGAAGACGGATAGAAGGAGTGGAGGAGGGCGGGGTAATGAGACCCGCGAAGGGAAGAACAGATGATCTTATGCTCAAGTGTCATTTTGCCTGGGGTCTAGGAGGAAAGGTGATTTACATTTTGGCATGTCACCGAAAGGAAAGCAAAAGAAGTTGTACATCTAACAATTTGTGAAGAGCTTCTCAGGTGTAAAGCACTATCCTTTTTTTCCCTAAAAGGGAAGAATGAAGTATCCATTTAAGGGAAGGCAGACGGGAAAGTGCAGCCCTGCCATGAAGCGTGGAGGTGGTAGATGGTGCTGTAGAATTTCATTTCTGGAAAGACATATTGGAAACGTAGTTCGGGATGTTTGTACACATGAACTGATATCGCCCTAATCCCTCTAGATACTGACACACGTCCTTTAATCTACCCCGACCCTCTGCATAGAGTTGGTATTGTTGGGAGTAGTTGGCAGGACTAAGACCCATGACAAATAACACAGGTGTTTTTATAACCTGGGATTAAGTCACAATTAGCAGAGATGCACAGCTGGGCTGTTTGGACAGCCCTTTCCTCCCTCCTGTTGGCCTCAGTTGATGAAAGCACTCTCTAATAACTGTGGTCACTGCACGCTCATTCTGTTGCTCCTAATTCATAAAAATTAAATCTGCAGCAAAGGAGTTTCTATTGATGTCAGGCCTTGGAAAACTTGCTTTGAGGCTGAGACCATGCACAGGGGATGTTAAGCCCTTATAACAATGGATTCCAGCTACTCAACATTTACCAGGAATAAGGAATCAGGGCCTATGCTGTTAGTCTACAATAAAATATTATCGTGATTCCATGGGGACACTCTGCAGACATGTATAATCTGCAATTTGTGTGCAACATAATATTGCTACTACCTTTTAGCTGCTATAAGCCCTGTGTAATAAAAAATCAAGCATTTAAAAGATTATATTTTGGTAGTTTTTCCTATATGTTCAGGTTAATGGCTGTGTGATAATTGAATCCTTTTAATTTGAGAGTTATTCTTTGCATACTAAAGTCTTTACAAAGAACTCACCATGGTAATAGTTCAGAGCATGGGTCATGGAGTCAAACAGTTCTGAATTTGACCTTAATAAATGGATAATCTTAAATAACTCACTTCGTGCCTGTGGACCTTATTGTTAAAAGTTATATAATGAGTATAATTATAGAACCTATTACAGAACTATAAGAATTTAGCTAAATCATAGATAAAAAGTTTAGTCCAAGTCAGGTATGGTGGAGCACACCTATAATCACAGCACTGAGGTAGGCTGAATTTGAGTCCTGCCTGGGCAACTCTGTGAGACCCAATCTCAAAATAAATAAAAAGAAATAAAAAGGGCTGGAGATGTAGCTCAGTGTTAGAGTTTCACCTCCGAAGAGGAAAAAAGGAAGGTTAGCTCAATTTTTGGCTCACAAAACTTCCACAAATATTGGCTATGTAATGGGTACATCAAATAGGCAAGACTCAGGATGAAATCAGAAAAATCATCATCATTATTAGCTTGTCTACCACTGTCCCTTTCCATTTTGTTTTGTGAAAAGTTCTTTTCCAACTGTGAATAAAAATTTGACCAAGCCCCAAGATTTCTTGGATACCTATAGGAAAAAACAAGTTCTAAGGTAAATTTAGTTTGTAAACCCAGTCTCAATTTAGGTAAAATTGTTTAGTCTGTCTTCCAAACATGAACGAAAGTTCAATTTCTTCTTCCCTTTTCCATCATCATCTTTCCCAGCTTTCCAATCACAGATTTCTGACATCTTTGAAATGGGAGCATGGGAAGAGAGGAGGAAAAAGAAGAGAAAAAAAAATCTTGCTGGCCCTGTTCAGGGTGGCTTTGTTATCCTCGGCCAAACGTTTATAAAGATGGTTATCTCGGAGCATCTTTGTGGGTGTTCTGTGCCCCCTGTTGATTTTAATGGTATCTCCATCTCTTTTTTCTCTTTCTCTGCTGACATATCACATAGCCTCTCAGTCCTGGAGCGCTGCACAGTCAGATGCTGCCGTCTTGGGCAGAGTAGCTATATAGTCATTGGGATTCACCGGTCATTGACCTGCCGGTGCGGGCAGAAGTATGTTTACTTCCTAGGTGCAGCCTGTCAGTCTGATGTGGATTTCAAAATGGTATCAGCATCAGTTCACTGTGTGCCCCTCACTGTGGAGTACACATGCGGTTCAGGCCTGTGGAACCCATCTCACTCTGCTTGGAGATGAGAGGTAGTACTCGAACCGCATCCTCCCAGAACTCACAGTAGCAAGACTCAAGATTCAGCCCTTTCCAAAAGATTGAAACTTGTCTTCTTTTCAAATTCTCTTAATTCTAAACTTCTCCTTTTATGTCCTTGATGTGGATGAAGTATCTGGCTGCATGCATCTCCTAGTATGAACTTTTCTCATGGTAGTCAATCTTACATGGGCCTTTGGTATTTGAAGTCCTACCGCTTCAGTCAGAACTCCCAAGTAAACACTTCTATAGATGCTGTGATCTATGAGGTAGGATAAAAATGGTTAACGTTGAAACTTTGAAAATATTTATTATAGTAAAGGACACATCGTCATTAATCCCCTTCAAAATACTCTCCCTTGCTGTTGAGTACGCATGAAGTTCAGGCTGTGCTTGTGGAACCATCAGTAATACTTATTCTACTGTTCTTACCACTTTCCAAAGCAGTTCTGGAAGTCCTCTTTTACGAGGAAGAGCTCTTTCGTGAATGCCTTTAATTGGGCTATTTTGGCTGCCTCTGTGCCTGAATCAGTTCAAAACATTTACCTTTCCTGGTCATTTTGACTTTGGGGAAGAGCCAGAGGTTGCATGGTGCCAGGTCCAGTGAATAAGGTGGTGAGGACAAACTGTAATGCTTTTATTTGACAGAAATTGCCATGAATGTTTGATCAACAAGGGTGATCATAAAATGTAGTGAGTGTTTAAATTAAAATCTTTATTGTGGTGGAAAACACATTGCCATGAGTCCTCCTCAAAATACCACCTTCATTTTCAATACATTTATTCCAGTTTTCCTGGCAATGTGTCTTTTATTGTAAGAAGTTTTAAAACATTTGAACATTAACTATATTTTTCAGTCACCCCTGTATGAGACATGTTTGATTCGATTTGCACTTTTCTTTCATGTAATCTTCATTGTGACTGTTGTATATGCTTAAAGGTAAAAATTTTGTTCAGAGGATCTTAAGTTTCTAATAAATTAATCTAAATAATTTTCCTAAAATCTATAGGCTGGCTAGTTGTCATAGTATTAGCTATAGGAAAAATTGACAACTAAGGAAAATGTATTGATTTGCTATGTTTTCAAGATATGCTTCACTTTTTGTAACATTTGAGTGTCTTAGGAATATGGAAATACTGTATGCAAAAATGTCTGTTCACCACACTGATGTTTGTAACAGTGAAAGCTGAAGGCGGTGTAAATGCCTAAATCTAGGCTATGGCATTGCTAACCTGAGCAATGGGCTATTATTAAAATATTGGAGAGGAATATTTAATGACCTGAAGAGATATTCATTGTTCATAACATATTATAAAAAAATGAAAATAGGAGAAATAAAAAGGTGCACACAGTACAATCTTATTTTTGTAAAAATGTGTGTGTTTATACCTAGAAAAAGACCATATAAATGTCCACCAAAGTATAAAAGCATTCTTTTTTTTTTTTTTTGGCGGTACTGGGGATCGAACTCAGGACCCTGCGCTTGCTAGGCAGGCGCTTATTCCACTGAGCTATATCCCCAGCCCTCCACCAAAGTATAAATGGTGTTTTTAAATGAAGTTTTCTATGTGATTATGGTTCTATAAAAAACTTAAATATATCAATAGACCATATACCTTAGTATTCAGATTGTAGGTAATTTTTGTATTTATGCTTATCTGTATTTTTCAAGTTTCTTAAAATAAGCATATACTCTTTATAATATTTAGAAGATGAATGTTATCTAAAAGTGATATTTGGATGCCTCTATGATGCCCTGGTATAGGATTCCCAGGCTGACAGGACACAGTTAACCAAGAAATGTTATCACAAAGGCTCCGGTCTTGCTATGGGCTCCTCTGGACCAGTGAGTGGTTTTCAGCCCTCAGAGGGTGAGCTCAGGTCACTCACAACCATCATCCTAGGATACAGTCTTCTAAGTGCTAGGGCCTGGCACTGATTTATGGGGGTTCCTATTGGGTTTCTAAAGGTGTGTGGGAAGCAGAAATGGCTCAGAGCATGTGCAGTACTTCATCAATCAGTCAATCAATCAATCAACTCAATCCCTGAACATTGGTTTTTAACCTAAGTGGAGTAGAGACTGATATAGAACCAGTGATTTAGCCAATTCTTTGGTCATTTTCCCAAGCCTAGTTCTCTAGTGCATGGAAGCTAGAGATACCATATATATATATATATATATATATATATATATATATATATATTAGCTTTCTACAATATCTACAGGACCTGTGAGGGAAAGGCCTAAGAGGGGTTTGGTGGAAGAAGGAAGCTGATGTGGACTCGGCCTTTGTGTACCTATTAATACCATATTGATCAGTTGTTTAAGCGCTGCAGATTCAATATGCACAGCCCTCGAAATGCGGTGGGTCAAGGCAGGAGACAAGGGAGCCCCAGGCCGTGCTTAGGAGCCAGGGATTTATAGAATAGGGACCCTTGAGGTATTGAAAGAGGGAAGTGATGTGGTCATGTTTGCTTTTCGCGTGATCGCTGTGAGTGGCAGAGGAAAAGATGAAGGCATGCAGCTCTGTGGGCAGGCTGTGGTAAGCCCATGCCTGGAACACGCGGTGGGATCAGAGCTGTGGAACAAGGGGCGGCGGTAAGAAGACCCAGAGGATGAGACTGATGAGACTGAGTGCGGAGCCTGAACGAAGAAGATGGGTCTGGGAAGTCTTACTGGTGAATCATGCAGAGGTACATTCCTTGGGGTACATGTAAATCATAGTATGAGTTTCATTCAATCTTTAGAAAATATGGCACGACTGCCACTTAGCAGGCATTGGGTAAATATTTGTGGACTCGGAATGAGTTTTAGTCTGATAAAGGAGTGTAGCCAGGGTGTTCATACAAATGAGCTGCACAGTATAATTGTAACTTAGCTATGAAACCGAAAGGGCTATTTTTAAAAACTGGTCTGCTTTTCAACACAGTGGGTTTTGTATGCTGCCTTCGTTGGTCAACGTAGGAGGGTCCCTTGAAATTGAGGTAGTGATCCCAGTGGGCGGATGACAGCGAAACAGTGAAAAGAGCTTGTTGAAGTGACCACTTTCTTGGCTCACATTTTGTTTCATCCCTTTGCGGTCACATTCTGCCAGCAGTATTGCTGCGAAAATATAATAGTCTTGCTGACTTCGTGTGTGTGGGAAGTAGAATAGAGAAACAGAAGGCCTTTCTAGGACACCATTTCAGCCATGTAAATGAACACCTGCTCGTGAACCTGGGATTTAAAGAAGATTCTTTACTCCTTTCTCCTGGGTGTCATGGGAATTACGTTATGCGAGAGAGATGAGTGAGTAGTTTGGGTCAATATGGCATAGCTCCAAGTGGGAACCTGAGGCCACTCTCACTGGATGTCTAAATTGGAGTCAGATTTATCCAGTTTGATTATGTACAAGCTAACTAGGTAACTATCAAAACAAAGGGAATGATGACCTTTACTATGTATACACAGTGCATGTGTGTTTGCCTGAAGAAACATAATTACTCTTAAACCAGTGATAGTGGATTAGTTTAGAGCTGCCAGAAAAGAGTAATGTATTCAGTGTTTTGAAGACTGCTAACTTTCTACAGGGAGCTGCAAACACAAGTGGAGCGCAATTAAAACATTAATCTGGCTGTAAGCTCTACTATTGAATATAAAAGGAAACCAATTGACAAGGTGGCTTGTTTTTGAACAAAGCAACTGGCCCATGATGATATTATTTTGATGTATCTGGAATTATCATAATAGTAAAGTCCAACAAGAAATAGAGAAATGAATGGCAGTGAGAATCCAACAGAGACCGTTTCTCTAAGAATAGGAGTCAGAATATGCACCATTGTATTCACAGTATCATTAAAATATGAATAAACAGCAGCAACTTTTTCTTATACAGTGAAAGAGCCTCCTACAGGGCACTGAAAATTGAGTGGTGTGTGTTTAATAAATTAAAATCAACAAGAAATGGCTATTTACCAGGATGCAGGAAGGACTCAGAAAATAATGGGGGGTTAGCCAGGGACACAAATGAAAGTCATTTATTATTAGGTGGGACTTTAAAGGTTTAAAAATTTTAATTATATAGTAAAAGTTGGGAGGGGAGCAGAGAGAATGGTGAGAGAGGAGACTATGGAATTGAGCTGCTGTTTAACTTGAAGGGTGACATTTTAATAAGTTCAGGTGTTTGGGCTTTATCTAGAGGGGATCTACTCTGGCATTTAGAGCAAGGGATATAAAAGGCTCATTTATCTTAGCTGCATAACAAACTATGCCAGAACTTAGTGGGTTAAGGCAAAAATATTATATTATTTATCATGAATCTGGGGAGTTTGTGTTATTCTTTGGTGTAGGCCAGTTCAGCTGAGGCACGGATGGTCTGGGAGGGTGTCCCAAACCTGGAACCTCAGCCGGCCTGGCTGGCCTCTCTTTCTGCCTGGTCTCTCTTTCAGAAGGCTTGTTCTCATGAGGGTTAAAGGATCCCCAGCAGCAAGCAAGTACATTTGGAACCAAGGATGCCATTTGTATTTCTGGATTGAGCGTCCCCATGGAATTGGATTTATAATAGTCCTTTGGGGATTCTTTACTGATACTTCTCTATCTCTACCTCTAAGATATAACTAAGGCATATAGATATATTGTATTTAAACTAGGCTAAGAGATTTAATCTCTGTTTGACCCTATAGGTTAATTAGGAGAAACAATTAAAAGTATAGACCTTACAAAGTAGAGCAAATGCAGACAGTTTTCACTTATTTGGACAAAGATAGCATTAATAAAAGTCATTAATGAAAGTTTTGTGGACCTTGCTTGTGCATATTCTATGTACTGAATGAGTAGGCCATTGTATAGACAGCTGGTTCAATTAGTTAAGTATTATGGAACGCCCTGGATGCTTAAGTGATGGGAAGTTTGAAAAGACATAAACCCTTGATTTGGTTCCATTTGTACTGGGGAATTACCTAGGTTTACAGTACTCATAAAAAGGTTTGACACAATTCAGAGTTGTAGGCAAGGATTGAATCAATGGGAACAACTGTAAGGTCTTCAGTGTCCTGAGGAAAAAGCAGGATTCAGAATTTGGGCTGCTTGAGTCTGAACTAAAGGGGTAGAATGCATACACTGGAAGGTGAGTCAATTTTAGGTCTGTCTCTTAGAAAAAGTTGATGTGTTTGGGCTGGATTACTTCCACAGCTTAGGTATTTGAGAAAAAGACTCAAATAGGTTTCTCTCTTTGTAAAACACTTTATTGCTAGCTCTTCTGCTTTTATCTAAATTCTTATATAAGACTTTCTTAATAGTCCTAAAATGTTTTTCTTTGTAATATTTATTTGTTATAGTGAAAATGTATGCCCCCCTTTTTCCTACAACTTACACAGAATGATGTAGAGCATTGAAGCAACTATTCTAGTAATTCAGCTTTTACCAATTTAGTTAAAAATGTAACTAAGAGTTTGTATAAAATATCCAGATAACTATTTTTTTTTCTCATTTGGTTTTTCTAGATAGTTCTCATAAGGTTAGCATTGGGTTAGAGCTTCCAGTGTGACTTTGCTTGTCTTTCTCTGATTTTCTGTTGTATTAATGCAGACATTTTCCATATTGAGAAGGAGGCTGGAATAAAAGTAAAAATGCTTTGGTATGTGAATCTGATGATTAGGGCTCTGTTATGGTTGATACATTGTGTCAACTTGGGGAATCTGGAGGTTTAACTGAGTGATTCAGCAGGAAGCTGGGGTGCTTCCTTTGTAAACATCCTGAGTGTGTGGAAGAGGAGGGCATGGGGAGTGTGTGAGAGGTTCACGGCCCCTGGGTGGGGGTAGGCTGTTTACAACGTAGGGGAGAAAAGGAGGCTGCTTGCAGCCATTCCTCCCTTTTGCTGGTTGGTTTTGCTGTGCTCTGCTGCCATGAACTGTAGCCCTCTGACTCTGCCTCAGAACCAGCTAAGTATGGACTGAAACCTCCACAAACTGTAAGCTAAATAAACCTTTCCTTCCTTCATTTTGGGTGTTGGGTATTTTGTCTCAGCAACGAGAGAAAAGTAACCAAGACAGGCTCCTTTGTTTCACTTCCTAAGGAAAGGTACAAACACTTTGCATGGATTTCTTCATTCGCTCCTCACAACAACCCTATAAGGAGGTGACATTTTACCCTTATTTTACAGAAGAGGAATTTTTTTTGGTACCGGGAATTGAACACCGGACCTTGTGCTTGCTAGGTAGATGCTTGTGCCATTGAACTATATCCCCAGCCCTAGAAGATGAAATTGAGGAACAGAGTTTAACGACCTTGTGCAAGGTCATGTAGCTGATAAGCAGCAAAATCCAGATTTGGGCCTTTTGGAAATTGGATTATTATTCAAAAATATTCACAGTCTTACCCAGACTCTAAAGAAGGAATATACTTGCCTACTCCACTGATGTTGGGCTTGGCTATGTGACTTGCTTTCGTCCCATCATGGATGGAGCATATTTCATCACTCACTGCCTTGAGTTTTGCCATGCACTTGGTTGGCCAATGGGAATGTAAACATTATATACTACAAATATGTACTGATAAGAAAATGATCTAAAAAATGATATAAGCAAAGATGTGTGAATGTGTTCATGTTATTGGTCTTGACTTTGTCATAAAAAGAAAATGTTCCAATTAACCTCCTGATTAAAGAAAAGAGCAGGCCTAGACCTCATCACTAACTTGGAGCCAAGTGCAGCTGACCCACTGATGGCTAAGAAAAAGGTGTTGTTGTTTTAATCTGGTGCAGTTTGTTGTGTTGTAAGAGCTAACTAATGAAGAGTTGAAGTATTCTAAATCTAAGAGCCTATTAGATTTAGTAGGTTCTATTAATCACGTTCAGAATTATTCCTGCATTGGCATTTCTAAAACAATGAAATCAAGGAGTGACAATCATCTCAAATTATCAACTCTATAGTAGCAGGTATAGATAGAATTATAGAAGTATTTTCCTTGGAAGTGACATGTTTTCATACCTTTTATTGTATCTTCTAAAAATTATGAACGCAGACTGTTTTTTTCATTGTCATACAGCTTACACATACATTCCTTGACTCTTGGCCTCTAGCTGTAATTCACTTATGAGTCTGGGAATATGTCTGCCACTCTGAGACAATATCCGAGATGGATAAGTGAACATATCTTGAATGACACAAATGGTTCCCATCCACAGAAAAGCAATGACAGGGAAGGAAATGGAAAACTGGATATTTACAATAAAAATAACTAACAATACGAAGAGGTTTGTTCTGCTCCAATGGGCTAGAGATGTAAGATTTAGATAGATATGCGGACAATAGCTACCTGAGCAATGACAGACTTTGTTTTTCACCTTTTAAGGTGTGTTGATCTCCTGCATTTAAAATAAGGCTGCAAATGTGAAAAGCAGGTCAAGGTCTTGGTTTGAGTTTGCTTATATCCCACCCTTGAGCTTTAGGGCATAAAATAGTGTGGGAGATTATATAGTTTAGAAATGTATGTTTACTTCCCTTGCTCCTGAGGACCCTATATTTATTTCATAGAAAATTTTCTAAAATATATTCTGTGGATTTGTGATTTTGTGGGTATGTAGATTTTGCAAATGTATGATCACTCAAAAATTTAATGTTTCTTTATTATAGGAATTCTTCTAGACTTTAATGTACTAAGATGCATTATAAAATTTTCCAGAGAGTGGTAGAGCATGCAGCATTTCTTAGGCTATTTGTCCACAAACATTGTTTAAGGAGTGGCTCCCAGGTCTACAGTGATATAAAACACATGCTGGGGAACTTTCCTGTACATGTTTCCATAATGAAATCCTGTTGCTTCAGAGACCCTGCTCTAACATATCCTCACAACATCCAGTGAGATAAATAGGCAATAAGCTTTACTGGTCGGGTTCTTGATCCAGAATGGAAGGCTTCCTGCCTAAATATGTATGGCAGTGAGTAGGATGTAAATTCTGGTATCTGACTACATGGAATCAAATTCTGGCTTTACCACTTACTAACGGTGGAAGTTTGGTTGCCTGTGCTTTATCTTTCTCACTTGTAAATAAGAGTGACACTAAAGTACCTAATCTCATAAATTTGTTGTGAGAATTTAATGAAATACTAACTGGAAAACAATAACAACTAAGTGAAAATGCTTAGCATAATTTCTGACATGGTAGGCTCTCAGTATATATTGTATTACATTATAATTGTTACAGGTATATCCCAATGAGGGACTTGTATCCAGAATACTATATACAAAAATTTAAACTCAAGAATAAAAGGATAAGTAACCAATTCTCCAATTTTATAAAAGCAAAGGCACTGAATATCTAAAAAAGATATACAAATGACTGATTAACATAGGAAAGGTTGTTTAATATCTCTAGTTATCAGACAAATACAAATAAGAACCAAAGTAAGATGTGGGCAAGATGGCAGCCTAGCAAAATGAGAATTAGTGCCTAGAAACAGATTTTAAAGGAAGTTTCTCCCACATCTTTTTTTCATATCACCTGATAAGCAGCATCAGTATATCAGGAGCAGGAGCAGCAGCAGCAGCAGAACCAGCACTAAAATGGGCGACATCCAGGACAGCTCTCTTGAAGCATTTATTTCTGATCCAAAATGTAGCTTTATCTCACATTTGCTGTAAATCTACATGTTCTTCTCTTCCAGATGACTATAATTGCCAAGTAGAGCTTGCTTTGACATCTGATGGCAGGACAATAGTATGCTACCACCCTTCTGTGGACATTCCATATGAACACTCAAGACCTGTCCCTCAACCAGATCATACGCATACTGTTGAAGAAACACATGATCAAGGGCTGGGGATATAGCTCAGTGGAATAAGTGCCTGCCTAGCAGGCAGAGGGTCCTGAGTTCAATCCCCAGTACCGCCAAAAAAAAAAAGAAACACATGATCAAGTGCTGAAAACCAGATTAGAAGAAAATGAATGCCTTGAGCAAGGGCCCAGATAGAACAACTTAGCAAAATATTCTTTATGATGAAGCATCTTTGGTCCTCATGGACAGTATCACAGATGTCCTATGAAACTGATTCCCCCAAAAGACAGATGATATTGGTATTCTCGGGAGAATCAAAGAGAAGTGTTATCCTGTGCTGCATTTGCCATCGGAGAAAATACACTAATACTGTACGGCAAAAGTAAAATAATAAAATGTCTTTTCACATAAAAAAGAACCACAGTAAGATACTACAATCGTAGAATGGCTACAATGAAAGAAATCCCATATGATAACAAGTGCTGAGGAGGATGTGGAGGTAGCTGTAGCCCCTTCACATATTGCTGGAGAGAATGGAAGGGGATGCAGCTGCTTTGAAAAGCAGTGTGGCAGTTCCTAAAGATTAAATATTAGCTTTAGTATGTGAGCCAGCAATTCTAGGCATATATGTGAGAGTAATGATAACAAATTCACACAAAACTTGTACAGGATTGGTCATGATAGCCCCAAAGTGAAAACAATGTAAATGTTTGGGTAAAAAAATGTAGTATATCCAATATAATATAATTTCATTCAAAAAATAGAAAGAAACGAGGTATAGGAACGGGCTACAATCCAGTTGAACCTTCAAAGCATATCCTAACTAAAAGAAGTTCATCATAAGATTCCACACATTGTATACTTCCACATGTGTGAAATACCTAAATTAGGCAAATCTATACAGATAGGAAGAACACTCATGGTTGTCTGGGACTGAGGGAAAGAGGGAAGATGTGGGAGGGACTGGGGAATGACTTCTAACGGGCACAGCATTTTGTTTTGGGGAGACAAAGGTGTTCTAAAATTGAATTATTATAGTTGTACAACCCAGTGAATATACTAAAAATCATGGAATTATATAATTTTTTGTGGTGCTCGGGTCAAACCCAGTGCCTTGCACATACCAGGCAGAATTATATGTTTTGAATGAGAGAAGAGTGTCCTATGTGAATCATAATATAAAAGCTAATAATAATGATAATAATAATAAAGCAAGATGGCCAGCACTAGGTTGTGGGAGTTCTCTCTACTTTATAGTAATACCTGGTGTCAGTTGGATCATGTCTATGGCTGCTAATTGCATTGTGGAATTAAGACATTTCCAGTGGGGCCTGACAAATGAGTTGGAATAGCTGGAAAATTGCTTCCCTCTCAAGGATTATGCTCGATCTTCGTGCTGAGGCCTGTCTGATTATAGTTGTGGTATCTGCTTGCTAACTAGGATGAGACAAGACGTGGATGAGACCACAGCCATGGCCCACTGAGATGATCATGACCAGGTACTTTTGTTTCTCATCCCCTGGACAAAGAATTCATTCTTCTGTCTAGATTGGTCTTTGGAGAAATTTCTCTTATAGAGTCCCCCTGGGAAGTGATTCTTTCTTTTAGCATGTTTATAAGGTCCTCTTCTCTTCATATGTATGGAAATGAGCTTGTTTTCTATGTTTTATAAAACAATGTAAAAATAGCTTTTCAACCAACAAGCAGCACAATTGAGCCAATTATAGTGTTAGTATTAGATTTCACATTCAGGATTAGAGAGGGAACATTCATATATTTCCTCTCCGCCTCTCTCTGTCTCTGTCTCTCTCTCCCCCTCCCTTCAAAACCCCACCCTTCCCCTTTTGCTTTTCTCTTCTTTCTCCCTTTCTGCTCCTTCAAGTATATTATTTTATTTTATTTTATTTTTTTTTAAATTTTATTTTAAAGACAAAAGAATGGAGACATATGAACCAGAAAAGCCATAAACAATACAGAAAATACAAAGTTATACAGAATATAGTAGGGAATTAGAACTGGATGTTGTATTACATAGTTATCTTCACATTAGTTAACACAAAAACATTAAAGGAAATACCAAATTATAGAT
>PVLD010033943.1:0-13160 GCA_004027595.1 Dinomys branickii | reverse complement strand
CAGCACAATTTATAATAGCTAAAATGTGGAAGCAACCCAAGTGCCCATCCACAAAAGACTGGATTAAAAAATTGTGGCATTTTTATATAATGGAATATTATTCAGCTATAAAGAAAGACAGTTTTGGGGACTTTGTAGGCAAGTGGACAAAACTGGAGTCCATACTCATAAGTGAAATAAATCAGCGATACATGTGCAGATTCATTGACTCTTTGTGTTGTTTTATAGTCTTGACTTCACTGCTTTCTGCTTTGATCTTTATAGTTTTCTTGTACAAGTTTTGGTTTTGGATTGCTTTTGTTTTTCTAGGAACATGAGGCGCATCATGCCTTATTTATTTTGTTTACATACACGTACCATCTGTGTATCCCTGGGGTGAAGCCACCTTGGTTATGATGTATGGTCTCTCTAATAACTCATTGCATTGTGCTTATAAATTTCTTCTTAAAGATTTTTGCACCTATGTCCATTAAAGATACTGGCCTGTGGTTAGCTTTTTTTTCTTTTCTTTGTTCTGTCTACTCTTTTTTCCAGTGGAGATGCTCATAGCAATAAATGTTTTTCTTAGAACTGCTTTCATCATGTCCCATAGGTTTTGCTATGTTGTAACACCACTGATATTTGACTCTAGGAATGTTTTAATTTCCTCAGTGATTTATTTTGTGGCCTGTTGATTATTCAGGAATGTATTACTTAATCTCCATGTGTTTGTAGAATTTTATGGTAACTTTAGGTTCTGATTTCCAATCAGTGAAATTTTGTGAATTCTGATCTGACAGGATGTAAGAGGCATCCCCTGTTCTCCAACAAGCAGAACCAATATTGTCAAAATAGTCATATTACCAAAATTATTATACAGATTTAGTGAAATTCAAATCAAAATGCTAGCAGCATTCTTGACAGAACAAGAAAAAAACATCTTGAAATTTTTATGGAACCAGAAGTGTCCCAGAATAGCCAAAGCAATCATGGGCAAAAAAAGGCAAAGTGAGAGGAATTACAACCCTGAATTTCAGATTATACTGCAAAGCAACATTAATTAAAATAGCAGGGTACTGACACAAAATAGATGCATGGAAAAACGGAACAGAAGCAACTGCATGTACCTTTAGCAATCTGATCTCTGACAATGGAGCTAAGAACATATGCTGAAGAAAAATCAGCCACTTTAACCACTAGTGTTGAGAATACTGGATATCCACAGCTGGGAAATGAATTGAGACCCTTATCTTTCACCCTGTGCTAAAATTAAATCAATATAGATCAAAGATCTAGATATAAAACTAGAATCAAAGCCAGGTGTGGTGGCACATACCTCTAATCCCAACACTCAGGAGGCTGAGGCAGGAGGGATTGCTGTTAGTTAAAACCAGCCTGAACTATATAGTGAGACCCTGTCTCAAGAAACAAGAAAGAAAGAAAACCATAACTACTGAATCTACTGAAAGATAAAATAAATAAAAAATATTTGAAGACATAGACATAGGCATGAGCAAGAGATTCTTGACTTCCTAAATAGAACCCCAATTATACTAGAAATAAAACCAAGAGTCAACAAATGTGATATCAAATAAAAAAGTTTCTGTGCATCAAAGGAGACAAACAATACAGAGAAAAATCTACAGAATAGGAGAAAGCCTTGCCAACTACTCCTCAAAAGGAGAGCTAATACCTAAAATATATAAAAAAAACTCAAAACTTTAGACCCCTCCCCAAAACACAAAAGAGCCAATCAGAAATGGATAGCTGAAATGAGCAGACTCTTCTCAAGAGAGGAAGTACAAATGGCCAAGAAGTACATAAAAATGCCCAGAATCTTTGGCCATTAATGAATTGAAAATCAAAACAACACTGAGACTTCATCTTCTCCCAATCAGCGTGACTTGCTATACCTATCCTGGGAATCTTCCTGGAGGAGTTAAAATCATTGTATCACAGTTATCCATGCATACCCATGTTGTTGGTAGCATAATTTATAATGGATACATTATGTAAACATCCTAATTACCCATCAACAGATGAATTGACAAAGAAAAGATGGTATATATATGTAATAGAGTATTAATCATTAAAGGATAAACTTGAGTCATTTGTAGGAAATGGATGGGCTTTTGAGACCATAAATGTAAAGTGAAATAAATCAGACACAGAAGGTTATGCTGGGCATGGTTTCACTTACATGGGAAACTCAAAATATGAATAATTTAAATAGAAAAACACTGGAGAATTGGTGTGAAATAAGAGGCAGACATTTGGAGATGGGGAAGGGACAGGGGAAAGCAGGGAAGGGTGTCAAAAATGATCCAGGTAGGGTGTATATGTACCAATTCCTCAAAATAGATGCAATTATTATGTGTCACATACATACACTAATAAAAAATGAAATGGTTTTTAAAAAGGAACTGCACAGAAGAAAATCACCTAGAACACAGCTGAATATCAACCAACAGGAAGGAGCTCACTGATACGTCCAGAATATTCCACACAACAAGAACAGAGTATGCACTCTCTTCCAGGGCCCAGAAAGCACTCCCTAAGATCGATCATATCCTGGATCATAAAACAAATATTAACAAATTTAAAATAATTGAAATCATACAGAATAGTTTCTCTGACTGTAATGGATTCAAACTAGAAATCAGTAACAGTAAAATCTTCAAACACTTGCTAACTAAAAGCATACATTTAGTAATCCATTGGCCAAGGAGGAAATCTCAAAAATGGAACTGAATGAATGAATGAAAGTGAAATACACCATGTAAATTTAATATATAGCCGAAGCAGTACTGACAGGAGAATTTACAGCAGTAATGGTTATATGATAAATAAGGAAAAGTCTCAAGCCAATCATTTGTATCTGCCTAAAGACATAATAAGAAGAGGGTTGGAGGTGTGGACCTGAGGTATAGTGCTTACATGGGTATAGTATTTATGTGCTCAGGATTCCAGAAAAAGCAAGTGTGTGCAAGGGGGAGGGGGAGGAAGAGGAGGAGGAAAGGAGGGGAGGGGAGGGGAGGGGAGGGACAAATCCAAAGAAAGCAGAAAACAATTAAAAATAATCACAAGGACAGTACTCAGTGAAGCTGAAAACAACAGAAAAAAGTGTTGAAACACATCCTGGTTCTCCAAACAAAAATTTTAATTGAAAAACTTCTAGCAAGACAAAGAAAGAAGGCCCAACTCATAAAGATGAAATGGAACAGAGGCGACAGCAACAGATCTGCAGCCTCTAAAGGGTAATGAGAGAGTATTACGAATAACTTCGCTCTCTGAAGTTAGAAGCTTAGAAGAAACGGGCCAATGCCTATTAAAAACCACAAGCCACCATATCTCAGCCAAGATGAAGTGGATATCCTGTGTAATCCTATAATTTAAAAATAATTAAATGTATAATTAAAAGATCACAGAAAGATATTTCATACACTGATGGTTACACTGGAGATTTTTACCAAATATTCAAAGAATAAACATCAATTTTATACAACTTCTTCCAAAAGATGAAACAGGAAGAAATGCTTTCCAACTTAATTGATGAAGCTGATATTATTTTGATTCGAGAACACCACGTAAAAAAGAAACACCAATATATCTCGTAAATTTTAATCCAAAAGTCTCAACAAAACATTAGCAAACTGGATCCAACTATGTATAAGAATAATTATATACCATAATGAAGTACAGTTCATTCTAGTTATACAAACACTGGTCCAATTTGACAATCATTTCAATACACCATATCAACCATCTAAAGAAAGAAAATCATATGATCAAACAATTGATGCAGATAAAGTATTTCACAAAATTCAGCACCTGTTCAGAATCAAGATTTCCACCACCCTAGAAATAGAAAACCCCCTCAACTTCACAAAAAGCATTTCAAGACAATCTGTAGCTAGCCTCAGACTTAGTAGTAAAAGACTGCACGTTTTCCCTCTAATATCAAAACTGAGGTGCTGTGCATAGCAGTACATGCCTATAATTTCAGTACTTGGGAGGCTGAGATGAGAGGATCTCCTCAAGTTCAAGGCTAGTCTATGCTACTTGGTGAGTTCAAGGCCAGCTTGGACTATGTAGTGCCTAGTCTCAAAAAACCAACAACAAAAAGAACAAGGTGAGGTTGTTTGTGCCCATTCAACAAAGTACTAAAAGTCCTAGTTATGGTAATAAAAAAAGAGAGAGATATAAAATTTTCTGGTTAGAATGGAAAAGAAGAAATAAATTCACCTATATTCTACAAATGTCATAATTGTCAAAATCTCAAGGAATGAAAATTAAAAAAAAAACACAAAATAAAGTGAAAAACACAAAAAAGCCCCAAAGAACTCCTAGAACTAATAACTGAGTTCGGTAAAGTCACAAGAGACAAAATCAACATGCAAAAGCCAACCTCATTGTATACATCTTCAACAAACAAAAGCAAAACTAAAAATGCAATATCATTTGCAATTTCTTTGCACATTCCTGTGAATATAAAATTATTTCAAAACAAGAAGTTTTTAAAAAGAGTTCATAGTTGAGAAAATAAACTGAATCCATAAGGGGCATACAATGTCAAGATTAAATCTAGATTCTTACAAAAGGACAACATTTTTAAGGTCAGCTCGCATCAGTTTTTCATTAATAATGAAACAAGTAAACTAATTTGATCATATGCTTGTCTAAATTTATAATCATCAATTTGTCATTAACCATTTAATATGTTGTAAATTGTTAAATTATTATTATGGTAGATTTGCTTATGTTATAAACCTATTTTTTAGAGTATTCTGTAATCTTGGCCACAGGAGTATTTTAATTAAGCTTAAGCCTTTCCAGAAAACTTATGAAGATTACAAAGTCATTGGGAGGCAATGTGAAAACACTTTCTTAATTTGTAAAGAAATGTTGCTTTGAACCACTAGTCATTTTAATACAATTCATTGCAAAATATATGTCTTCATAAACCTTAGAGGGGTAACTGAAAAAAAATTTGGTGACTTTTATTACTAGTTCTGTTTTAAAATGTTTGATGTGAAAAAGTATCGATTTTTTTTTTTTTTTTGCGGTACTGGGGATCGAACTCAGGACCCTGCAAGCGCTTATTCCACTGAGCTATATCCCCAGCCCTTCATTTTTAATACTGTATTTGCTATTCTTGAAAAATGAACTGAAAGCTCTAGGACATTAACAAAGCGAAATTTCTGGGTTGGAATATGTATTTGTTTTCTATGGCTGTTTCTGACACATTACCAAAGTTGGTGGCTTCAAACAGAAACATATTCTGTCACGATGCTAAAGTCACAAGTTCCAGGCCAGTGTCACTGGTCTAAGACTGAGGTGTCCTTGGCCTGTCTTCCTTCAGGGCTCCAGAAGAGACTCCTTTCCAGCTTCCAGGGTTCGTCTGTGTGGACACATCATACCAGCCTCATCACCATGGTGACGTGACCTTCTCCTCTCCTGTGCTAGGGAACCACCCCCTGCCTCCTCCTCCCCTGAGGATAGTCATGGTTGGATTCAGGGCCCAGGAAGGTGTCCAGGGCAGCCTCTGGATGTCAGGATTCTCTGCTCAATCTGCTCTGCAGAGATTCTCTTTCTTTTGAGGGGGACACTTACTGGTTCCCAGGAAAGAAACCTGCTATCATTGAGAGGTCATCTCCCACCTACCAGAAAAGTCATTATCTTCAACTGACCCTTTATCACCAATGACAAAAATTTGGAAATAGCCAATAGTGTTTAGGAATTAACGCACACACAACAGCTAAATGAATCTAAATTCTGCTACTGAGGATCCCAAATCAACTTTTCTATTAAAATCTCTGTACATATTAAGAATATGAAAGAAAAGACATCAAACAATATTAGAAAATATTCAACTTCACTATAAATAGATTGGGCATGGTGGTGCACACCTAGTCCTAGCACTCAGAGGCTGAGGTAGGAGGATCACCATGAGTTCAAAGCCAGCCTGGTCTAGATAATGAGTTCATGGCCAGCGTGGGCTACATAGCGAGACTTTGTCTCAAAAATAAATAAATAATATAATATACAAATAAAAATAATAATATCCCACTGTCTTGGTTACTTTTTTTCTTGTTGCTGAGACAAAATACCTAACACCCAAAATGAAGGAAGGAAAGGTTTATTTAGCTTACAGTTTGTGGAGGTTTCAGTCCATACTTGGCTGGTTCAAAGGCAGAGTGGCGCAAGGCAGAGGGCAAACTGTTCAGAGCAGCAGAGCACAGCAAAAACCACCAAAGCAAAAGGGAAGAATGGCTGCAAGCAGCCTCCTTTTCTTCCCTACATGGTAAACAACCTACCCCACCCAGGGGTCGTGAACCTCTCAAACAATATCCATGCCCTCCTCTTCCACAGGCTCAGGCTGTTTACAAAGTAAGCACCCCAGCTTCCTGCTGAATCACTCATTAGTTAAACCTGCAGATTCCCCAAGTTGATACAATGTATCAACCATAACACCCACTTTTGTAGAATTTAATAAAGCAACAAACATTTCTTCTACTGAATTAAATCTTAGCATGTTGGCCTGTTAACTTTAAAGCATGGTCATTTTCTCTTCCTTCTCTGCTCACCTTCCTGAGATCAAACGGAGGGCATCAAGCATGGTAAGCAAGCACCCTCCTACCAAGCTGTACCCAAGCTGCCTTGCACACAGACTTCCCACAGGTGTGCGTAATGGCCCCTGGAAGCTCACGCACAAATGTCACTTTCTTTGCCCGGAAGTCATCACTCACGTGAGCTCCTCTGAATGCTCCATGTGCCCTCTGCGTTCACCTCTACCTTAACCTCTCCTCTACCCCCTCTCCAGTGTGCTTATAAGCGGTCTGTGTGGTTTGCACAACCTTAAACTTCTTTCTCTCAGATTTGTAGACTCTGATTTTTCCATGTTGATACATATAAATCTAGTTCATTCATTTCAGCTGCTAAATTTTCTTCGTGCAGCCATACACACACTCACTTACTCATTTTCCTTTTGATAGAAGTGTTTCCAATATTTAGTATTTTACTAAAGGAATTAAAGTAACAATGTTTTGTTATACAAAATGTTTCAATGGAGACATTTTTTGTGTCTTAAAATGGCCAGAGATTTAAAATTAAAATGTCCCACGCTATGAGACTTAGTAGAAATGCAGTTTGATATAGTCTTTCTGGAACATGATTTGGCCATATGTACCAACAGTCTTTGGTGCACATTAACGTGAGCTCCTTAATCCTAGAACTTTACACATGGACCATGCCTCAGTGGTTCTCCCAGTGTTGTCCCGGACCTGCAGCACCAGCATGCCCTACCTTAACTGTGCACTGCCGGAAGCTCGCAGGGTGGGAAAACTGTAACTGACCAAAGTCACCAGAGATTCTAATGCATCCTAAGATTATTTTTAAATTGCTGTAGAAATTGATCAGAAATTCTCAAGGACACTCACTAGAGAATCTTTTATATTAACAAAGGTGGAACTCATCTTTAGTGTCCTACAAAGGGACATTTGATATAAATAACAAAACAATAAAAAAAGAAAATTGTAATTCCACGGGATGGCTTTGATATGATGTTTATGACCTCAGTAGTTATTAACTAGAGAAACATGCTGTATGATGCCTATGTTTTTATAATAATTATTGCTACTGGTGTTTCCTGTTTGGCTCTGTGTTCTGGTGCTAGGGATTGAACACAGGGCCTTGTGTGCTAGACACTGGTCTTACCACTAAGCTATATTCCCTGCCCCTGAACATTTCTCACCTCCACACACCAGGATACCTCACTGTGCCGGAGCATTCTAATGCAGAGAGGTGCTGTCTTCTATAATAACCTGCTCCACACCGAGGAACGTTATCAAGATACAGCCCTTCACTATAACACACATTAATGTATATCCTACAGCCAACTAAGGGAAATTCATGGACTCTTAAAGCTAGGTTGCGTGACATCCAGTGAAATAAAGGCATACATTCTATGTCAATAAAAATTGCAGATTTTAAAGAATGAGCTTTAAATACTTGGCAGCTGAATTTCTAAGTAAAATTGTTGCTCTTCTGTA
This sequence comes from Dinomys branickii, assembly GCA_004027595.1. Classification (NCBI taxonomy): domain Eukaryota; kingdom Metazoa; phylum Chordata; class Mammalia; order Rodentia; family Dinomyidae; genus Dinomys; species Dinomys branickii. The sequence goes on along the minus strand of PVLD010033943.1, from coordinate 5,130 downwards.
TAGCTATCAAGTGGATCATTATAATATCAACATTCATTTATATAATGCTAGTTATTGTATTATACAGAACTTCATTTATTCCACAAAATAACTAATATTATTTTGCTCACATCTGCTAAGTATATACCATGATCAAAATTTAATTCTGATTTTCCTGAAATGGAGAATAGGTTCTGTCTGTGGTCCATAGCACTTACATTCAATTTTAACTTGTAATTCTCAATCTGTCCCTATTACAGAGAGAGAAGAATAGGGGCTCAGCCTGCAGGTAGTTTTATACCTTTAAGTTCCCATGGATCACAAAGGAAGACCATATAGCACAGCATGCTTCACATTTCAAAGGTTGTGGGGTGTTAGCGTTGTACTTTTATTAAAATTCCTATTAATATTTTTTGCCGTCAATCTGATTGTAAAATTACTTTATCATTTTTCTACAGAGTAAAAAAGTGGAGAAACTATTACATCATTTCCAATTACTCATCTACTCAGAAATGGAAAAAGAAATGTGGAAAAAAGTCAGCTATATGGAAGCTTAAAGAAAGGCAATTTATAAATATTTTAATAGCACAAGGACATGGTTCCACATTTGTGGAATCATTTGTTCAGCAAAGACTCAGGACAGCATCCACCGTGTACTGTGTCAGGCCCCGGAGTAGAAATAAAGATGGTGACCTCCCGCCCCAGGGAGGAGGTCACTCCGGTGGGAGTGACAGATGGTAAGCAGTTCAAGGAGTGATGAAACGGGACAGGCAGGTCCCCCCTGTGGCCTGCAGGCTGCTCACTCTGTCTTAATAAAAAATATTTAAAACTAAAGGGAGCTTTGTTACTTACATGCATTAACTGAATTATATGCAGCCCAAGACAATTTCTCTTCACTCACTGGGATCCAAGCCAAACGAAGATGGGACACGCCTCTACCATCTTAAGGAAAGATCCAGATTAAACGTGAAAAGTAGAGAGGGGTTCAGAAAGCAGATCAGCAGAGATAGTAGGAAGAGCCGCAGGTATGTGAAGCACCCAGGAGGAGCGAATAGGGCAGACGTGTGTGCAGCAGGGACGATGTGGAGTGGCTGCAACAAGGCAGGCCCTGGGGTCTCTGTGAACTGTGAGAGAGAAGATGCGGCCCTAAAGAATCCAGCAGCAGTGGAAAGTCTCTGGGGCACCCGGAAGGGTCCCCACTTGCTTGGGGAGAAGAGAGCAGTGTGAGAAGCGCAGGTGTTAGTCATGATGGCTGGGCAGGGGACCGTGGGCTGGACCAAGCACCCCTTCCCGATGGAGGGGACGGAGGTCTTGCAAGCTGTCTGTGAATCTGTGCTGGGATCAGAGTTCCCAGGTAGGGTGGGGACAGTGAGCTGCAGGGGACAGGTGACCCTTAGACCACTCGCTGAGGAGGAGGAGGGTTGTTTACTGAGAGGGCAGCCCTGCGAGGTAGGGGTACTACCCGGTGTGGACAGGGTTAACTTTGAGGTGTCTGTGCCTCAGAAAAGTGAAGATACCAAGGAGCAGCTATGAATAACCTGGCTGTCGAAAGGGAAGTCCAGGCTAAGACCCAAATTTACTTTTTTAATTTTAAGTTTCACTTTCAAATGCATGCAATGAGTGACCATTAGAAAAACAGTTATTTGTCTTTACTTGTGCCACATATGCACACCAACAATATAATATAAAAATCATATTATATTTAATATTATATTTATATAATATTAAATATAATATAAATATATATATAATACTTAATCATATTATATTTAATATGATTTTTCAATGCATTTGAGCACATTTTTAGGAGAAACTTCTTTGGGGGGGTGCCAGAGATTGAACCCAGGGGTAGCTACCTGTTGTGTTTTTGGTTTTGTTCGGCAAAGAAAGACTTGTTTTGCATTCTCAAATGTTTTAAAGCTGCAAGTCAAAATGTAGTTATCAACTTTGACATTAAAAAGGAAAACTCAGTGCACAGGAGGCTATGGCTTATAAAGAATAAAAATATCTGTATTCCATTCAATTTCACACCTTCCCTTTAGTTACCCTTAAACCCCAGGGCGCATGTGAGGAGCTGGGCCAGCAAGGATCCAGGAGCATTTCCAAGCTGGGAAGCCCTGGTTTCAGCCCTGGCCCACACAGCAGATAAGGGCTGAGACCTCTGGTTCTGCAGACCTGGCTCACTCACTTCCCCACCCCACACCTGTCTTCACCTCTGGCCTCAGTTTACTGAAGTCACACCAGGCCAAACCTTGTAATAAAGGTTAGCATTTGCCCCCAAAACTGAAAGGAGAAATACTTTTCCGAGGCTAGAGTTTTGAAAGTAACCTCCAGGTCTACAGCCCCAGGAACAGAAGGAGTGGACTGCAGCCCTCCTATTCAGAGAGGGCACAGCCGCTTTCCTGCTTTTCCCCCAGGCACTGAGAAGATGATGTGGCCACAGCCTGCTCCCCACGAGCCCACTCACTGCAAGTGGAGGCTGCTGTCGTGGCCCTGAGTCACTCGTCTCACAGAGGCATCCTTCACTCCCTGTCCCTCTCCCAGCCCCACCTGCACACTGGAAATAGAGAAAGAGGTGGCTCAAAAACACACGCTCCTCTCCTGCCTGGTGGGGTAGCTTTATTCCTGAGCAATTTCTCCAAATGACACCCTTGAATCTGTGAAAATGTAAAACTCACATGGCGAGTGAAGGCAAATGAAGGCTAAATCCTTCCCTCAAGGTTTCATTCACCTCTAGCAGTGGGAAGCATCGCAAGCTCGGGACTAGGCAAACTGTGCACCTATTATCCTGACACGCAAGTTGTCACAGCGAGCATTTTTTTGGTGTTGCTCTTGACTTTAATGTAAGCAAAATTGAATTGTGGAAATGTTCCGGTATAAATAGGTACACTTTCCAAAAGGTAATATTTCTCATTTTGAATGATTCTATTATTTTTCCTCTCAATTCCATGGCAAATTCTGAAACCTATTCAGCCTGGAACTATTCGCGGATCCTTGCCTGCCACTCTACTGCCCAGAAAGGAGTAGCATAACTGGTGAGCAATGCAGGCTCGAAGGCCTCCACTTCTGATGGCTGGGTGTTGGCTCTTTCAGGATAGCGGACATTAAATTTTAGTAGCAAAGTTGTCCATCCTTTCAGTGGCTTGATTTGTAGTCAACAGCCAGGGGCCTGGCAGTCAGAGCAGCCACCATCTCTGGAGTTGCCTGTTGGTAACAAGGAGAAAGGACACACCCAAGGGTCTCCCTCAGGCGAGCCTGCGCTCCCGCCATGCTGGTCAGCTCACTAGCTGGGGTTAAACATATGGTCACCAAACAAGAAGAGGCCAAGAGGTACAAGTCTAATAATATTCTGATGGCAAAGAACCAGAAAAAGAAGATGGTAATGTTATAAGGTCTGTCCAGTCCTTTACAAAAAGATTTTCTGCCTTTCAAAAATATAGGAAAAATTAAATGAAGCTTACTGGACAATCAAATGTGAAGGAACACACAGTTTTTGCTTGTAATTAAGAGTTTACTTGTAGAAAGTCACCATCAGCCAGCTCTGGATATTGTTTCCTTAGAAGGAGCAACCGGGGACCTATTACATGCCTGCCTCTGCAGGTGTGCACTTTGGGATGTCTGTCATATAATACTCACCTCTCTCAAGATGCTGAGGTAGCTTCCAAAGCCACACAGAGCATAAAAGAGCAAGGGAACAGTAAGGAGAAAGAAGACTACGGGGCTGAAGACAATACCATAGAGAAAACCAGAATTGCGGGTCTGCCACGAGAGGTCTGGTGGACTCTTCCAGAAGTCAGGGACAGATTTGGCTCAGGAGGCCCTGCAACCATGTGAAAGAAGTCTGGTCAGTGGCATGACAAAGCGAGCTGCCAGAAGCACGGGTAATGCCGACCCAGCCTGTGAATGGGACTCCCTTGGCACAAAGCTGCAGGGCTAGAGGCAAGTCTGCCTCAGGAGAGCACTTTACATTACCAGTAAGAAACATGAGGCACAACCTTCGAATTCGTTGCTTGTTATATTACAAACATTTGTGTTCTTGTTTACTGATAATTGCTATGCTGAATTGTCTGTTTGTCAGCATCTTATATCTTCAAGGTTACCCAGGATATGAATGGAGCAAATGTTTCTTTCCCAAATATAACATTCATATAAACCACAGCTCACAAATGAGCATGAAGACTGCCGACTGTGGCCTTCAATTGTTTGTTTACTTCACAGTGCTGTTTTTGAACTTGAATTTGAATGAACTCGAATTTGATCGTCTTTAGGCCTGGAATTCATTCTCCAGTTTGGCCATAATTTCTTACCACTTCCTACCATGGTCTCACTTATGTCTCCATGAGCCTCTGTAGAAATTTGAGTTTGAGCCCTTGGTATGAGACTCAGTAAAATAAAATGTTTCATAAATTCTGTCTGTTCCTCTGTACCAGCTGCTTTGAGGAAATATAAAACAAACAATAACTATCTCATGTTTCTCAAGCAGCTAAGTCTGTTGGGGAAGATAATAGCAAAACATTTAAGAACATACACTACAACATAACAATAACTATTCCATATATTTTATGGTTCTTTATATTTTACCCAGCTATTTCGCATCCATCACCATGGAGGTTTCTTCCAGAAGTCTCATGAAACAATCAAAATAGGAATTATGGTTCCCACTTTTCAGATTAAAAAAAACCTGAGATTCAAAAATGTAAGTTACCTTAGTTTCAAACACATGGATAATCACAGATACAGCAAAACCTCGATGAGAAGCTGTTATCTGTCCTGCACAGCACCGTGTAGAAGGAGCATCCCATAAACGTTTTCTAAATAAGCAAGAGAATCTAGGGGGAAACAGGTACATTGGCTGGGAAGACGGACAGAACAGAAGCTCCTGGATGAGGCTGACTGGGTAAGCCCCAAGGCATGCCTGGACACACCCCAATTTGTGGGCCTTCACGTATTCTTTTTTTTTTAGAAACTTAAAAGTACAAAAACATATTGACAAACAGACACCAATTATCATAGAAAATAGTACAATCACAACTAATCTATAGACAAGGTGATATGGTCTCAACAGTGGTTGTTGCTTTATCCATTGATATCTTCGAATTGTAGATGTATGGACCCATATACAGACATGCAAATTTAGTCAGACAGTTAATC
>PVLD010033942.1:0-13158 GCA_004027595.1 Dinomys branickii | reverse complement strand
ACATTAGTTATCACACAAACATTAAAGGAAATACCAAACTATAGAGAAGACAGTAGGGAATTAGCACTGGATGCTGCATAATATAAAGTTATCTTCACTTCTGTTAATACAAAAACGATTGAGGAAATACAAATTATAGAGAACATAGAAGGGAATTAGCTCTGGATGCTGTCCTACATAATGTTACCTTCACATGTTACTCAGTTACACAGATGATGGCCCATTTCATCATTCAATTTTCTCCTCCCTCATCTCCGTTGCCCTACCACTCAATCAGTCATCTTCCCTGTGATAATAACTGTATTTCTGGGCTTATCTATACCCCTGGACTCTCGCCTTGGGAAGAGATGTAGCTACCTCAGACCTTACTATAGCACACATGGGTGTATACAAACTGCCATGGTCGGAGGTGGAAAAGCACCCATGCTCACAGCGGACCGCCTCGCTCAGCCCCGTCGCTGTGTTATGAGTGGGGGCGGGTCCAGTCTGTGGGGCGCCTTCAGCGTGGCCCGTAGTGGAGCAGCTGTGGGGCCCTCAGGGGAGCAGCCGCGGGTTGGGCTGTTCTTTGTTGGTAATTTTTAAATTATATTTTCAATTTCATTGGCTGATATTGAATTATATAGGATTTTTGTATCTTCTTGATTCACCTTTGGTTATTCATATGTATGTAGGAATCTGTCCATTTCCTCTGTGTTTTCCACCAATGAGAGTAAAGATTTTCAAAGTAGGTATTGACGATTCTCTGAATTTCTATAAGATCTGTAGTGATTTCATTCTTTTTATTCCTTATGGCACGAATTTGAGTTTTTTCTTTCCTTTTTTTGATAAGGTTGTCTAAGGGTTTATCAATTTTATTTATTCTTTCAAAGAACCAACTCTTTGATTCATTAATTCTTTGTATTGTTTTCTTAATCTCCATTGCATTAATTTCTTCTGTGATCTTTATAATTTCCTGCCTTCTGTTTGTGTTTTTCTTTCTCTTTTTTGGGGGGGGATGTGGTCTCACTATGCAGTTCAGGCTGGCCTTGAGCTCACTTTGTAGCCCAGGCTGGTCTCGAACTTCCAATGATCCTCCTGCCTCACCATCCTGAGTGCTGGGATTACAGGCGTGTGCCACAGCACCTGGCTTTCCTGCCTTCTTTGGGCTTTGGGCTTGACTTGCACTCCTATTTCTAGAAGCTTCAGGTGCAGCATAAGATTGTTTATTTGTGCTTATTCGGTTTTCCTGAGGTAGGGATTCACTGCTATGAATTTTCCTCTGAGAACTGCTTTCATTGCACTCCACACGTTCCTGTAAATTATATCTGTGAGACGTAAGGACGGTGATTGTAACGGATTGATAACCGAAGGACAGCTTATGATCCCCAGTTGAACTTAGTGAGTGTGTTGCTGAGCGTGGGAGGCCCACCTGGGGATTGTTGCCATCAGCATAAGAAGCAGAATTGGAGAGGGGTAATGAATTAATCACTAAAACCTTTGTTAGCTGCCTGTTTGTTCTAGTTTTGTTCTTTGTTCCGCTTCAGCACGAGGTGACTGAGATTAGTGATTGGCGCTGCAGGCCGAGACTCTAAGCCCCCTGATCCCAGGCTTTTGTCTCTCTTTTTTTCCCTATCTCTCCACTTTCCTTTATTCATCCATGGGCACCTCATTCTTGGGACCTGTCACTATAGATAGAACCACATATTGGCGCCACAAACAGGGACTTTAGAATGAAAGCAGTCTTCAAGACTAGAGAAAGGGAATTAAGTCAGTGCTCGAAGGATTGAAGAGTCAACAGGTAGGTGAGCCCAGTCTCCGGGATTGTTCATCAAGATTACTATGGGAAATTTTCTGTCTCTAAAAGAATCTGAACCAGAACAGGAGATCTTGCAGGAAGCAAGAAGTAAAAAAGGCAAAGATAGCTCCAATTCTAAATTGGATAAGACTCTTCCTTTTCCCAGCTTCCTCAGGCACCCACTTATGCTCCCCAAATCCCAAAAGTGGAAGCAGCAGACAGCTCTGGGTCCACCAAAAGCTCCAGCCTGCAGCCGCTCTATGGCACAAGACGCCTTCCCCCAGCACAGATTCCCTCCCTCTTGCAGAGCAACCCCAGAGAGAAGCTTCCCAGAAGACAGTGCTCCCCAAGAAAGAGGAAGACAACACTGCAGAGAGGCCAGGGAAGGCCGAGGATGTGAGGACTCCAGGGCCAGGCAATGGGAAAGGATTGCTCCTCCTGGCCAAACTCTTCCCTCCATGGCTCAGGTCATTCAGGGTGCTAATGAACAGTATATAGAATTCATAGCTAGACTAAAAGAAATACTTCAGAAAACAGTGTCACAACTTGCCTTGAAAGAATTATTATTAAAAGTGTTAACTTATGATAATGCTAATTCAGAATGCAATAGCCTTAAGGCCATTGAAATCTCAGGGTGCTACTTTGGATGACAATATAAAAGCTTGTCGTGATATAGGATCAGAAACCTTTAAAGCAGGGCTGCTTGCTGCTGCTTTAAAGGGAAACAAATGAAACACTTATACCAAAAATAATCAAAAAATTTTCTAAGAGAGCTCTACTAATTGAATATAATTTGACTAGACTGTTTAAATTATAAATTCTAAAGTTGTTATAGAGTTACTATAATTCAACTTGATAAAAAATATATTTGAGTGCACTTTGATTTTGTAAAGGTATTTGTTCTGTGTATTTGTGTGTTTGTCATGTGATCAGCTGTTCCTCTTTATTTTTGAGCTCAACAATTTTTTATCATTTGTTCATAATACAATTGGGTTATAGATTTAAAAGCATGCTTTCACCTAAATTGCCAGCTGGTTTAAATAAAGATATTTAACCACAATCTTTGGGTGGAGAAGTTGTTGGGTAGGACTCCAGTTGGTGAATGAAGGAGTAGCCAATCTTTATTCAATAATAAGCAGCCCCCAGTGATCTCCATGGTCTCTGGGAGACATCCCTACAATTGGATCTTTTTGTCAAAAAAAATTTTCAGTAGAAATTATAATACAGTTTTCTTATGGAGGATCCTCTTGGTATAAAGCAAAATTTTAACAGGAGTTTTTTACATGTGTGTGGTAATTCACTGGTGTTGATTTCAGGGTGTATTGAATGTGCAGATTTTTCTAAACGGAGCAAAGAATATTATCATAGGACTTTCCTTTGGATTGAGATCTCTGCCTTTAACAAAAACATGTGATGTGTATCCCATTGAGGGAGGACAAACTGGATGGAAGTTCTTTATGTATTCAATAGAGATGATTGGTTGAAGGGTCATGTTGTGTCAGAGTCAAAATTTACCTATGTTATAAAGTGTCATGATGATTGTCATGTAGCAATGTTATGTATGGTTTTGATTTCTAAATTTTTGTGTAAAAATGTGTGACTCTTGTCTGTTAATATTCTATTAATATTTGAATATTAGAGTATTCATGGTTGCTAAAAAATAATGGTTACATTTGTATGTTCTAAGGTGTTTGCTATTTAGATCAGATTATAATATTAAGTTTATTGCCTCCATTACAATGTTATGTCATTAATCTTCTCTGCTGGATGTGTAACAACTGAGGTTTGGAGAGCAAATATTAGAAAGATAAATTGGGCTAAGAGGACAGCCAATATTTTGGTTATGCCCTCTAAGGTCAGTAAAGACTCAGGACATAAGAGGACTTCTGGTGTGACATCCTGTAACTCGACTGAGTCCCTGATTTTCTGATCAAGGAGATTATGGGACCACAGAGGGAAGTGATTCTATGATATGTGGTATGTCTAAGGAGAGTCACCAGGAGAGAAAAAAGTCTCTGAGGCTTTCACAGAAAGCACCTTGGTCAAGCAATGGCCGTGACTCATCCAGATGGCTGACACTGACAAATCCAGAGGTGCTGCGCTTGGTTCCAAGAAGATTCCTGAGGAGACCTAACTAACTCTGACAGATAGTAAAACATTAAAATTTTTTATTTATATAAGTCTCACTTTAACTTGGTCTTAGACAACCATCAGAAAAGTGTAATCACAAGATACAGATTGAAGGTTGGATTTTAAACTATATTCTTATTTTTTCAAACATCTACTGTCATTTTACATGGTATTATAATTGCACTTTGCCGATCCTCTTAGTCTAGCAAAGTTCATCCAGAAAACACCGAGAAACTGGAAGACAATTGGCAACCTTCTCACTGATGCTTCAAAGGATTACAATAAAACAAAAAGGGGGAAATGAGAAGTAAGGATGGTGATTGTAATGAATTAATAACTGAAGGACAGCTTATGATCCCCACCTGAATTTAGTGAGTGTGTTGCTGAGTGTGGGAGGCCCACCTGGGGATTGTTACCATTAGCATAAGAGGCAGAATTGAAGAGGGGTAATGAATTAATCACTACAACGTTTGTTAGCCGCCTGCTTGTTCTAGTCACATTCTTTGTTCTGCTTCAGTAAAAGGGGATTGAGATTAGTGGTCAGTGCTGCAGTCTGAGAGACTGTCAGCCCCCTGACCCCAGACTTTTGTGTCTCTTGTTTTTCTTGTCTCTCTACTTTCCTTTTTTCATCTGTGGGCACCTCGTTCTTGGGACCTGTCACTATAGATAGAACCACATATCTACATTTTTGTTTGATTGTAAATATTGTTTAATTTCTTCTTTAATTTCAACTGTGACCCATTGGTTGTTCTGGAGGGTGTTATTTAATTTCCACGTGTTTATGGAGTTTTTGCAGTTTCTTTTGTTAATAACTTCCAATTTCATTGCACCATGGTCCAGTGGTATGCGTGGCATAATTTCAATTCCTTTGAATTTACTTAAGCGTGTTCTATGTGCAGCTGAGAAGAATGTGTATTCTGTTGTTAGGTGGAACACAAGTCTACTAAGTCCATTTGTTCACAAGTTTGGTTTAATTCTATTATTTCTTTGCTGATTTTTTGTCTAGCTTATCTATCTCTTTGTGACAGGGGGTGTTAAAGTCCCCTGTTATGATTGTGCTACTGCTTATTTGATTTTTCACATCTGTTAAAGTTTGTCTTATATAGTTGTGTGCTCCTGTATTTAGTCCATACATACATATGATTTTTATCCCTTCCTTTTGCAGTTTTCCCCTAACAAGTTTGTAGTGACCTTCCTTATCTCTTTTGGTCATCCTTACCTTGAAGTTCACATTGCAAACAAATAGCTACTCCTGCTTTTTTCTGGGTTCCTGTTGCATGGACTATTATTTTCCATCCTTTGACTTTCATTCTATGAATTTCCTTTTTGGTTAAATGTGTTTCTTGTATACAGCATATTGTTGGATTTTGTTTCTTGATCCACTTTGCCAGTCTGCTTCTTTTGATTGGTGAATTGAGACCATTTATATTAATGGTTATAACTGATATGTATATGTAATTTTTGTGCTGTTGGTTCCCTACTTTTTACTTCTGTTTAATTGCTTGCCCTGCTTGGTGGTTCCTTTCTTTTTTAAAAATTTTTTTAATTTTAAAAATTAAAACAACTAACAAAACAACAAGGAAGATAAAATCAAAATAACACAAAAACAATACATGACCTCAAAACAAAATGATAAGAATTAACAATAGTTGCTATGATACATACTGTTATCCTCAACAAAGCTCTGCATCATTTCCAATGTTTTTTTTTACTTGTTACTGTCTTTGTTTTATCATTCTTACATTGTTATGTCTGGTGGACTTGGTGGTTCCTTTCTATCGTTGTTCTTGAAATTGTCATCATTTTTATCACTTTCTAGAATATCTTTTAGTACTCTTTGTAGGGTTGGTTTGGTGGTTGTGAATTTTTTCATTTGTTCTTTGTCATGGAAATATTTTATTTCTCCATTAATTCTGAGGGATAGTTTTGCAGGGTACATTAATCCAGGTTGGAAGTTGTTTCCTTCTGGACCTAAAATACTTCACTCCAAGCTCTTTTTGATTTGATGGTTTGTGTTGAGAAATCCATGATTTTTATGGGCTTTCCTTTATAGGTGATCTGTTTTTTTTTTCTCTAACAGCTTTTAATATTGTTTGTTTGCTAAATTTCTGGGACCTTGATTGTAATATGTCTAGGTGTAGATTTATTTTGGTTATGGCTAATTGGAGTTCTACATGCTTCACTTAACTATACATCAGATTCTTTTTCCATGCTTGGGAAATTATCTGCTATTACTTCTGCAAATATTCTTTTATATCATTTGTGTTGCCTCCTGCTATTTCATTGACACCTATTTATCTTATGTTGTTTTCCTTTGCATCGTTTTGCAGCTGTTGAATTGTTATTTCCTGGTTCCCTGTTATTTTTAAGGGATACTTCCTTTTGAGATTGCTAGCTGCAGTGCTGTCTTCAAGGTCTAAAAGTGTATCTTCAATTTCATTCAAGTGGTTTTGCCATCTTTTGATGGAATTTTTAATTTCCTGGATATCTGTTTGAATCTGTTTCATGCACTGTAATTCTTTCTATATTGTTCATTCAAGGTTTCCACCATTTTCCTATGCTCCTCTATTTTTTGTCTACATCTTCTTTAGATGTGCTGAGAAATTCTTTCATTGTTGTTGTCATTTCCTTTTCCACCTGAGAGATTATTTCTGATCTGATGTCTTCTATGGCCTCATGGAGTTGTTTCTTTACTTCAGTTGCTATCATTTCAGAAATTTCAGGTGTGTGACTTCCAAGCTCTTCTATGTTGATGTTTCCTGGACTTGTTCTGGGTGGGGTGGAGATCTGAGATTGCATTTTACTCCTTGATTTTGTCAGTTTTGAAAATCCAGAGTTTCCCCAGGGCTCAGCCTCACTCCCACGATGGAGTATGAGTGGTAGGCACAAGCTCCCCAAACTCCCCGGTGCTCAGTGTGGTTCCCACAATGATATGGGGGTGGTGCGGTCACTGAGGCTCCCAAAGCTGTCTTGGGCTCATCTTGGCACCCATGCAAGGGGGGGGTGAGAGTGGCTCACCTTCCTCTCTTCATTTATAAAATTTTGCTTCTATTGTTTTCCTTCTGTTCTTTATTTTTTCCCCCCATTTCCTTCCTTCCCTACCCCTCTTCCATCCCTCGCTCCTCTTCCCATTTTAACATTTTCTTCCTACTTTGAATATCTATTATCCATTTTGGTCCCTATTTATCCTTTGGTTTTCTCACACAACAGACACAATATGATTTTTAGATGCGTGTGTCTGATTTACCTCGCTTAAAATTATACATTTGGCATTCATCCACTTACCTAAAAAGTCTCAAATTTATCCTTTATGACAGAGTAGTATTCAACTGTATATAAAAACCACATTTTCTTTACCCATTCTTCTGCTGATGGGCACATGGGTTGTTTGCAAGATTTAGTTATTACAAATTGTGCAGCTACAAACATGGTTATGCATATATCACTATAGTATGGTGCTTTTAACTCTTTGGGAAGATACGTAGAAGGGACACAACTGGCAAATGGAACTTCTAGTTGTTTTTTTTTTTTTAATTTTCATTTTTTTGGTACTGAGAATCAAACTTGGGATCTTGTACTTGCCAAGCAGGCACTTGTGTCACTGAGCTATATCCCTGGCCCAATTTTTAGTTTCTTGATAAATCTCCATACTGATTTCCATAGTGGTTGTACCAATTTACACTACCACCAACAGTGGACAATGGTTCTCTTTTCCCCACAGTCTTGCCAGCATTTGTTATTTGGTGATTTCTTAATGGAAGTCCTTCTTTCTGGAGGGAAATGTCATCTCAGTGTTGTTTTAATTTGCATTTCTTGAATGACCAGTGATGTTGGACATTTTCTCATATATGTATTTTCTGTTTGTGCTTCATCTGAGAAGTATCTATTTATTTAAGATACCCATTTTGGACAGTGTCCAATTTGTTCTTTAATTTCATCTGTGACCCACTGGTTGTTCAGGAGGGTGTTGTTCAATTTCCATATGTTTATGTAGTTTTTGTGGTTTCCTTTGCCATTGACTTCCAATTTCATTGCACTATGATCTGAAAGGTATGAGAGAATTTCAATTTCTTTACATTTGTTTAAGCATGTTCTATGAAGATAGAATATCAGACCTTGAAGACAGGGCTATTGTTCATTATCATCAAATGAAAGACTTTTTAAAACTAGCATGAGACCATGAAAAATGAATCCAGCAGCTGCTAGATGATACAAAGAAGAGTGATGTAAGATTACCTGGAATTAATAAAAATCAGAAGACAACACAAAACACATAAAGAACCTTCTCCCAGAAGTAATAGCAGAAAAGTTCAACCAAGAATTAGGTGGCAGGTGCACTTTCTCCCTAAGCCTGGACTCACAGCATGGGAGAGGTGGCTCAAACTTGCAGATGTATGGTGACTACTAGCAACCTCAGAGGCCTCCACAGAAAAACACAACAGTGGAACAGAGCAGTGGACAAAGCAGAGTGCACTGGCTGGTGATTTTCTCTGATTCAGACATGCTGGAGGAGAGGGAGGTTGGCCAACTGCCATCTTGGAGAAGGGCCACCTGAGGTCAGAACTCAAATCAACTGCGGGCTCCATCTAGTAGCTCCCACCTGAGTTTTTTTCTTTTTTCTTTTGTTTTTGTTTTTGACAGATTCTCACTATATAAATCAGGCTAGCCTTGAATTCACTATGTAGTCTAGGTTGGCCTTAAACTCATAGTAATCCTCCTGCCTCAGTCTCCTGAGTGCTGGGATTACAGGTATACACCACCATGTCTGGCTTCCCAGCTGAGTTTAACCTGGCAGAAGGCACACAGACCACTGTAGGCAGAAACGTACCAAGCATGGGAAAAGAATTTCACATCAACAAATAAGTGATGCATATAGAACCCCAATTAGACATGATCAGAAAAAAATCCACATGAGGACATATAGTACCCAAGATTTCAGAAATTCAACACAAAACAGAATATTAGAAAAAAGAAACACACCACCTATAAAGAAAAGTCCATAAGAATCACAGCAGACTTCTCAACACAAATGCTTAAGTCAAGGAGAGAAGACTTCTGGGAAGATGGCAGAGTGGTGAGCAGAGAAAACTCTCTTTGAGAGCTGGTGTCCAGACACTGGAATATAGCAATGAGAGGAAAAAAAGAAAGAGATTACTAGGTCTCTGGGACCCAGGAAGGATCTGAAATGAGAATTGAAGTCCATGGGAAGAGTGCAGAGAGAAACTTCAACAAATGGGCTTAGTAGATATGTACAGAGTGTTCCACCCAACAACAACAGAATACACATTCTTCTCAGCTGCACATGGGACTTTCTATCATAAAGCAGTATTCAGCCATAGTAAGATACAGTTAGCTACTTATAGATTTATAAAGATGCAAACTCTCATGCCCTACTCAGGGAAACTATAATACCCCTGTCCTCAGACATCACCATCTACTACGAGGAATCCTAGGTAACCCTGGATGTTATGGGTGAGTTAATTCAACTATTTCATTCTGTTTTGACTTATTTCTATAGATTACCCTCCTCTAGATCTACAGCCATAGTTGGGATCATGGGAACCTCTACTTGGAGATTCTTTACTCTTGTTCTGATGTGTCACATTAACATTGAAGACCAAACATTTACTCATGCCTGAGCTTCTACTTGTTCCACAGTAGGAAGGGATTCACTAGCAAAATTGGGAGGAATTCCCAGATTCTAACAAAGGCCAAAATGCATTTTACCTGCTTGGGACTACACCAGGTCTCCTTGACCAAATTAGCCAGCAGGCAGATCCTGCCGCATGGTATATTCTGATATAAGATAACCCTTCCAAGAAGAAGAAAGAAAGAAAACCCCTTTTCCTCCACATATAGGAGAGAGGTATTGCTTTGGGTGTCTTGACCAAAAGGCTAAGAGAAGAACTCTGCCTAGGGGCATACTTTTCAAAAAGTTAGATGGAGTGGATTGTGGGAGACTGCTGAGAGACCTTCGGTTGGCATCCATCTTAAAATGTATCAGCCATCTTAAGAGTCTTGAGTTTAGTTTCAGTTTCTATCCTGAGTTAAGTTTCTATTTTCTCTGAGCTAAGTTTCTGAGCTAAGTTTCTGTTTCCCGTAAATCATATGATGTAACCACATGCTATCGCCTGATGCCTGGACCTCCCTCGCATGATATCTGGACCTCCCTCCATTGCCTAGTTACCCGCTGACGTCAATCCCCACTCCCACACTGTATATAAACCTGAGACTTCTGCCTAATAAACGAGACTTGATCAGAATCCTGTCTTGTCTCCGTTTCTTGTGTCTCTTGTCCTTTTTCATCCCATTCCCCCTCTAGGGTCTCCGTTGACTACCCGCGGGTCGGGACAGTGGATGTTGGATGGCTGTCCTGCTTGAGGACAATAGCAGCTTTAGGAGAAGCTGCTAAATTAACTTTAGGACTCAGAGTAGAAGTCCTGACTCCCCTTTAGGTCGGAATGATCCTTGAAACCAAATGTTACTGCGGTTAACAGGAGAATGGCTTGCCAAGTATTAGTCCATGCTCTTAGACACTCCTGAGGTTATCATAAAATTTGCACTATTCCTAACCCTGCTTCTCTGGGACCTACAGGTCCAGAAATTAGCCACTCTTGTGAGCACTCTTGTCATCTACCAGACCTCCGACAGTTATCAGTTCACAACAGGTCAGTGAGGGCAACTTCTTCCAGGGAATTCGGCTCAAAAGTAAGAGCTACTATCTGACTTAAGCACTGATATTAGAAAAAGAGAAGAAGTTATACATATGTACAGACTCCAAATATGCCTTTCTGGTGGCACATGCCCGTGCAGTCTGGGAGAGAGGAGCTTGTTGACTAATAAGCAATCATCTATAAAGCACAAGCACAAAATTCCACAACTTTTAGAGATAGTCCATCTTCCCAAGCAGGTTGCTGTCATTCATTGCAAGAGAACCTAAGAAGCCATGTCTAAAGTCTCCTTGCAAAATCAAAATCCTGATACGGAGGCAAGAAGGGCAGCCCTACAGCCCCTTCAAGTCCCCAGCCTCATTCTCAGTTCCTGAGGAGCCATCTGGTCCTTCCTCAAGAGATGCAGTGACAAGCTGTGAAAACTCTACATGGAAATGCTCACTAGAATCATCACAGGACTAGGAAGAAAGCTGTTCCTCAGAACCTCTGGAAGACCTAAGGCTTCTCCTCAGAAAGCAGGGGTCCAGGACTGCTCCAGGTCAGATAAGTAGAGTGACTAGCGACCCTTATTAGCCATAGCTAAAATGGGTACCTGTATTGAGGCTCCTGGTTTTAGATCCATTATGTGGGTGAGCCTGCTAAGGCTCTGGCTTTCAGCCTGTCAACAGTTTACCTAACCTCCCTCTTTGCCATACTTTGTCCTCCACACAAAGTGTGGAAATCTGACCTGCTCCTCAAATTTGGGTTCTATATCCCAATTAGAGTAAAGTTATTTTCTTTTGCCCATTGAACAGATAGATCAGTAGTCACTAATTCTTTGCTCATTGTCTTCTATCAGTTTTTCTCCTCAACCCAGCCCATGAGCCAAGGCGCCCCAAAGCAGTTGGAGAGCACATAATCCCCAGTAGGCGGGGTCTGCAGCCCCTTCCAGCTGGAAGCAGCTGTAGAAGACAGAAACCTCCACTCCCTCAGCAGCCCATACAGAATTATAGGGGTTTCTGTCTCTTGGGGGGAAATGAGACAGGAGATGAGGGTGTGGTAAAGCTGACCGGGGAAGTCGGTGTGGCTTGTCAATTACAAACACCAGGATGGATGCAGAGAACAGCACCCAAAGCCCTGTGTGTGAACTTCTTTTGGGAACTGGAGCTTTTCAATAGGATGGCCCGAGTCTGACATCAGCTGAGGAGAAGATGACGCAGAAACAACAGGTGAGTTTTTGCTGTTGCGTTCTCCCTTGCATACGGGCAACTCTCACCCTGTAGGGTGTACTTCTTTTTGTGCTTGGCCCAAACTTGCTCTGTAGATCCCTTTTTTTGGTCTTTTCTTGTTGCTGAGACAAAATACCCAACACCCAAAGTTAGAGGAGGAAAAGTTTACTTGTCCACAGTGTGTAGAGGTTTCAGTTCACAGCTGGCTGGCTCCAGGGCAGCGTGCCATGGCAGACATCACAGAGGAGAAATAGTTCATGCCAGGCCAAAGGCAGAGGGCAGAAGTTGGCACAGCAGCAAGCTACAAGCAAGAAACTGGTGACCCTCTTTCTGTCTCTTATATTTTATACAGGCTACCTGCCCTTAGGGTAGGTAACGGACACCTTTAATCCTAATATCACACTGTGGATCACTCTCAGCCTCACATTCTTGATCTCAGCAGCACACAGCCTGGATCTCAAAAGGCCAAACTATGAGCACATGAGGCAACATCTAGATACAAGCCAGAGCACTAGTCCTACCTTTACTAAAACTTGCTACCATTTGTGCTCGTCTTCGCTAATTCTTTGCTCCGGATGAAAAGAACCTAGAGGAGGCTACAGCACCCTAAAACTTGGTCATAATCCTATGGGAGTGACTGAAGTCTCAGTCCCCCTGGGGACTCACTGAGAGCCAAAGTGGAACACAGGCCTCAGACCTACTCCTGAGCTGGGAGGGTGTTGAGGGATGCAGTCCCCCCATTCCATGGTGAAGCCATGGTGAGGGCTGCCCCTCAGTGCCGCTCTCAGCATTAGCAGGCTTCCCAGCCAGAGACAAAGAACTCTAGGGGCAAGAAAAAGCTCCTGTACCAAAAAATGCAGATCTAGCAGTTGAAAGTGATGCTCTAGTAAAGATTCAAAGGCAAGGACAGGGCTTGGGTGGGGTGATAGATGTTCCTATAGCTAATCTGCTATAGGAACATGCATCACTAGCCTGGCTGTTGGGATTGTTTCCCCCCCATATGTGATGCTCTACCACAGTTAAAGAACCAGGAGTCGCCGTGCACACCTACAGTCCCAGCTGCTCAGGAGGCCGGGCAGCGGGAGTGCAAGTCTGAGGTCAGCCTGGGAAGCTTAGTGAGACTGTGCCTCAAAATAAACAATGCAAAGAAATGGGGAGGCAGAACAGCAGGAGAGAACTTTTTTTTTTTTTATTTTAGAAACATAAAAGTACAAAAACATATTGACAAACAGACACCCATTATCATAGAAAATAGTACAATCACAACTAATCTATAGACAAGGTGATATGGTCTCAACAGTAGTTGTTGCTTTATCCATTGATATCTTCGAATTGTAGATGTATGGACCCATATACAGACATGCAAATTTAGTCA
>PVLD010033941.1:0-13158 GCA_004027595.1 Dinomys branickii | reverse complement strand
TGGTTTTTGTATTTTTTCTGTTGTTGAGAAGATTAATTGTCTGACTAAATTTGCATGTCTGTATATGGGTTCATATATTTACACTTCGAAGATATCAATGGATAAAGCAATAACCACTGTTGAGACCATGTCACCTTGTCTGTAGATTAGTTGTGACTGTACTATTTTTTATGCTAATTGGTGTCTGTTTGTTCGTATGCTTTTGTACTTTTATTTAAAAAAAAAGAGAGAGCTGTGATGTGTTACAGTTTTCATATTGTTAGTGTTTGTTAGGATCAGCATTCTGAAACAATTTTGTTCTTAATTCAAGATTAATAATAGAAAGAATGCAAGTAACTAAAGCTTAAAATATTTTGGCAATGATCTAATATTATTCCTCAGTTCAGCATTTCAACAAACTTCAGAGAAGGGCAATTACCCAAACCTTGCTCCCTCTAACCTTCCTGTCTCACCTAAGGGGAAAAAGAAAAATTGAAGAAATCTTTATGAAGGTCCCAGGACAAACATATAGGCCCATTAGAAGGCAAAGATTTAATTTTTAGGTTATAAAATAGTTCCCCATCCCCATGTCTCACTGCAGCACCAACAGGGTTCCCAAGTAAGAGCCGATCACAGTAGAGAGAGCGCTAAGACAGAAACTCTATGGGAGACGTTCCTGAGAAAACCAAAGCCAAGGTGGAAGACAAATAAGGCGTATCACCGTGTGAAAGAAGCCAGGGTGGAAAAGCTATATACTGTATAAACCCAATTACATTACTACCCGAGAAGGGTAAAATTATAGAGATGGAATAAAAAACATAAGTGGCGTCCTGGGGCTTAGGAGAGTGAGAAAATGGAATAGGTAATTTTTAGCTAGGAATTTTCAGGCCAGTGAAAGTGTTCTATACTGTAATGCAGTGGTAGAAATGTGACATTACACATTTGTCATAACCTATTGAACTTTACAGAACAAAAAGTGAACTTTAATATATTTGAATGAGAAAGTTATTTAGAAGATTGGGGGTTTCTATTAAGCAATGCTGACTGTGACAAAAGAATCTAATTGTTATTACAAATGTATGGAAAAACTTAACTAGAGAAAGTAGAGAGAAAAGGTGCTGCTCTGAAAGCACCTTTGGAAATAGCAGAGTCTATTAGGACCAGAGGCCAAGAAACTGCACATAAGCACTGGGCACTAGTTAAGAAAGTCATTTCACGATGGATATGAGTTAATTATGACATAAATTCAATGGGTAGGTTCAATATTGGGAAAATTTTATTCTGTTCTCATCCAATTCAGTTTTTGACTAGAATCATGGAAAGAATTAAGTTCGTGAACAAACGTACCACTGTAAATGGATGGTGGTCAGTGGCAGAATAGTGGAAACCAGTTTGTCACTATTAAAGTGGGAAATTAAAGATAAACAAGGGATGTAGGCAAGAATGAGCAATATTGTAAACACTTAAATTGGAGATATCAGTTCAAACTCATTTACAGATTAATATAAATAATTACATATATAAATATTTATTGGTAAATTTATATATAGGTTGTTGAAAGGGCCTAAAAAATAGCACCCCCACATACCATAAAAATATCTGGTGTCCTGATCTTGGTTTCTAATATTATTTGCAAATAAAAGATTCAGGACTTTTTTTTCTTTCAAAGAAATAGCTGCTTCCAGCACCAAGGCAGGAAATACTATACAAGATGGGCCAGGAACGCCCTTTAGAGCCAGAAAATACAGTATGGAGTTCTCAAGCAAATAAATAAACTTACACTGATGGGAGAATCCCAAAGAGATTCCAGAGCCAAGTGAAAGAGCTTTCAATGGCCAAAGATGCAATGATTTGAGCAACAAATAAATAAGGCAATATTGGATTATTACCAAAGCACAAAATAAATGTTTGGGGCTCCATCTTTTTTTATAAATAAATAAGAGAGTTGAGATAAATCTATTCCCCAACTGTGGATTCTGGATGATGACTTCCTTCCAAAGAGTACTGTGTGGAAAGTGAGAAGCAAAATGTAACTTTAAAGGAATACAACAAACTTCACCTCAGTCAGGTGATCCAGGTCAGTGTTACTGTTTCACCCTAGCATGTCCCCCAAGGTCTCATGTGTTCAGAGGTGAGGCTTTCAAAACACAACTGGATCACTGAAGGACTCTACTCATCAGTGGGCTGATTTCTGATGAGTTTATAACTGGTTGGAAGAGGTGTGTCACTGAGGGAATGCCTTCAGAGGGTCCTTTCCCAATCTCTCCCTTACTTCTCTCTTTCTGGCTCTCATGAAGTCCGTGTCCCAGCACTATGCTATTTCTTCCCTTGATCCAGTGAACTATGGACTGAACCCTATGAGTTGTGAGCTAAATTAAATCTCTCCTCCTTTAAACTGTAGATGCCCAGTACTGTGCCCAGCATTGGAAAAAATAACACAGTCAAAATCAATAGTGCTGGGCCATTATCTTAGTTACTTTTCTCTCATTGCTGAGACAAAATACCCAATGCCCAAAATTAAGGAAAGAAAGGTTTATTTAGCTCACAATTTGTGGTGGTTTCAGTCTGTAATCAGCTGGCTCCAAGGCAGAGTGGCATGGCACAGGAGCAACAGTTCAAGGCAGCAAAAGATATAGCAAAAGCAACAAGAGCAAAAGTGGGGGAGAGAGCAAGCTTCTTTCCCTCCCTTATAGCATATGCAGACTACCTGCCCTAGGGTGAGTATAGCAGTCACACCCATAATCCCAGCATTAGGCCATGAATCAATCACAAACTAGAAACCTGCCCCTTTGAGAGGCTTTGGGGGGACATCTAGACACAAACTGTAAGAGTCATATAAACAGTAGTACCCTTGGTATGATAGGATCAAAATGATGCTTCACCCCTGTGCCCTGCTTTCCAAAACTCCATCACCTCATGAGGAAACAATAGCACAAGTCCAATAGAAGACATCCTATAAGATACAGCATCAGATCCTCAAAACTCAAGGTCATTGGTAGTGCAAGGAATAATGTAAGGGCCTACTCCCTAGAATTTGTAAATAATACCTTACATGAAAAACAGTCTTTGGTTTTGAGATGAGAACATTGACCTTGGAGAAAATTACCTAAGTGGCAACGTAAGTGTCTTTATAAAATAAAAGCAGAGGGAAATTTAACACAGATACATAGCATGGGGAAGGCAATGTGAAGAGGGAGGCAGAGACTGCAGTGATTCAGCCACAAGCCAGGTATTACGCTGGAATCCGAAGTGTCCCCAAAGGACAGGTGCTGGGAACTTGGTTGCAGCTGATGGGTTTAGGGTAAGTGACTGGATCATTGGCTTGTAACTTCATTAGTCAATTGATCCACTGATGGGTTCATAATTTGATAGCAGTATTGGGAGGTAAAGGAAACTGAGGGGTGGAGTCAAAGGGGCTGGGTCATGGGGCTGCACACTTCAGGACTACATCTTGCCCCGGCCCCCTTCCCACTGGCTCTTTTTCTTTCTCTGCTACCTGCTCCATGAGGTGGACAACTTCTCTTTACCATTCCCTTCCACCATGATGTTGCAGCCTTGCCCACCACGGGTCTAAAAGTGACCGAACCAGCTGACTATCAGTGGAAAGTTCTAAAACCGTGAGCCTCCCTCAAATTGATTTTCTCAGGTATTTTGTCACAGTGATGACAAGTTGATAACACACCATGGCAGCTAGCAAAGGGAAGGGGGTGATTGCCCTTAGCCCCTTGGCAGAAGTCACCTGCAGGATTTCCCACCCCTATACTTCTTCAGAACAATGGTTGAGTAAATTTTTATTATTCTAAGACACAAGTTTTTAGTAATTTGTTACAGCAACCACAGGAAATAAGTATTTCATTAAAAGCAAGGAAAGTCTGAGAAACTGTCATAACCAAGAGGAGTCTAAGAAAATGCAACAACCATATGTAGTGTGCTGTCTTGGTTGGAGAAAATGTCTGACATAAAACCTAAGGAAATCTGAATAAAGTATGGTCATTGTTCAATAATGCTGTATCAGAATTTGGTCATTAATCTGAACAAATGTACTAATGTGAAATGTTTATAATAAACTGGGTGTGGGATAAACAGGAGCTATATGAACTATTAAATTTGTCTATAAATATGAAAATATAAAATGTAATGTATGTTGAGTATATAACAATAAATAACACTAGAGACAAAGCCTTTGGGATTGCAACAAATCTTGGTTATGAGGGTAGAAAGGCAGGGACAGTGTGGGATCAGGGTGCAGCTGAACAAACATGAAGTTTTTACATAGGAAAATATGTTTTGATGTTTGCTGAAATTTTATGATGAACAGAAGTAGGGCAAAAACGTTAGAAGAGAAAAGGCAGCAGAACAACTAACTGAATCTAAAAAAATCAGCATAAGGAAAAACGTATAATAATCTGTGATAAAAATAAAAACAAAATGAGGTGGTGACAATAAGATCAAGTCCATCAATAAAAATGATTTCAAGATATAGGTATAATTTTTAGCAGCATGCTCTTTGTAATAAACAGGGATTTCATATATATATATATATATATATATATATATATATATATATCACATACAAGAAAGTATGTTTGGCATTATTGCCATTGTAAAAAGTAGCATTCATCCCAAAAGGCATGAAATGGGACAAGGAGGGATTCATAATGATATAAGCCATAATACCCCAAAGTAGATAACCAAAGTCATGAACCCTCATACCTAGATAGCATAATCATCAAACTAAAAGAAAATTCTGATGGAAAAACATGGTTTTGTCAAAGTCAAAATTACAATAGAAAACATTAACTAATCTCTCTTGAAAAAAGATAAGTATACAAACAAGAAAGATGTTTACAGAGACTTTGAATAACACTATTAAAGAATTTATTTATTAATATATAAAGAATGAATATAAACATTCAGAGGATATCTTTTCTTTCAACTGGCTCTGAAACACTACAAAAAAAAAACTGGCCATGAATTAAGTCATGATCAAATTCAAATATTTCCTCGAAGTCAAAATTTATAAGCCATGTTAAATATAAACACAATTCAATACTATAAATTCACAAAATATAGACTGTTTTAAAAATCACCAAAACTAGTCTATTTCCAAGTAAATAATTATGAAACAATGTATTAAAATGTATAGTGTGCACCCAAAGTGGTTCTTAGAAAAAAATGCACAAGCTTAAATACATTTATCAGGAAACGACTGAAAGTGAACCTAACACTCAACTAAGAAGACAGGAAAAAGGATAACAAAATAAATAAAAAGGAATTTTAAAATTTTTAATAAAAAACAAAAATTCATAGGATGAAAGATGAACAGAATGACATACCTATGGATAAAATGTAGAGCTAATGTTTGAAGCGACCGCCGGAGCAGATGCGGGTTCGCCAGTCCTAACCAACAAGGACAGAGAGGACAAGTAATGAGCAGATGAGAAAAAAGCAACCCCAAGATGGGATTTTTTATCACAAGAGAATATTACATACAACTGTTTAACCAATACAAATGAAATTATAAATCATATCAGCACAAGTACATGCAGATAATTTCTAATGAACATTTGATGACTGTCCAGACTTGTGTCACACCAGCAACAATCAACCATTTATATCTGTTTCCGCACCAAGCAACTGCTAGTTTGCAGTATATCTCTTGAATATACTTATTATTTAATAGCTTTAGATTGATCAGTTGATACCAGGCACAGAACTGTTACAGTGTTTAGTAGCATTAACTTTGCTTTTGTAAGTAACATAAAGTAGTTCAGCCAATTAAAGAGCTAAGCAATTAATCTCAGAACTGTGTGCAAAGGACAGGTTTCTCCCTTGGGCAGAGAGGCAGACTGAGGCAGTGGAAACCTGAGCCCTGGCTTTGGGCCCTGTCAGCTAGAGCTATCACTCTTCCTCAGTGCTGCCCTAGGATACCTCCAGATGCAGTGGTCGTCAATATTTCTGAGCAGGAGCTGCGAAGATCCTACCTTCCAGCTCCTGGCAGAAACTGTATACATCCTACAAAAGGATAATGACTCACCCTGGGAAACTGAGGCAGGAAAATCACATGCTTAAGCCCAGCTTGGGCAACTTAGTGACGTAGCAAGACCCTGCCTCGACAACAAAAATATTGTAAAAGGACCAGGGAAATACCTCAGTGTAAAGGGTTTCAATCCCCACTATTAGTACGAGAAGAAGGGGACGGGCAGGAGGAGGTGGGTAATGACTTTGGAAACATCTTCCTGAGACTGAGGCCTGGGGGAGCAAAGACAAGCTATTTTGCCTACACTGCTTGCTTTAAAGTTTCTAGATTCTTTCCACTGTGTGCTGACCACCCAAGCATTACAATTGGACAGTGGATGACTCACTGGCACTGCTGAGACTATTAGATGTTTTCAGACATTAAACTGTACAAAGATAATGTCCTATCTCAAGAGCTCAAGAAAGCCCGTGTGTGCATGAAAGCGCAGCCACTTTAGGCCATGGAACGATGCAGCTGTGGGCCCCAGTTGGTAAAGACTTGGGCTCACGTTCTTCTGGTCTACAGCTTCTGGCTCTCTCTGAACTGTTGTCCCATCTCTAACAACTCATTAGTACTAAAATGGCATATGGCTGTAGATGTAGCTCAGTGGCACAGTGCCCGCCTGGCAAATGCAAGGTCCTGAGTTCAATTCCCGATGCCAAAAATAAAAAAGTAAATAAAAAGGCATATACTGAGCACAGTCCATCACAAGGAGTGAGCTGATAGGCCTTCCTTCTGAGAGAGGGTCGTGCAATCTGCTATGAACTGAGTGTAGGCACCTTCAAAGTTCACATGTTGAAACCCTAATCCCCAGGGTGCTCATATTTGGAGGTGGGGTGTTGGAGGAGCAGTTACATCAGGTCATGTTCTTTAAGAGCAGAGTTTTTTTCTTCTCTCCCATGTAAGGAGACAGTGAGAGGTGGTCACATGAGAGCCAGGAAGAGAGTTCTTATTGGGAGAAACTATCCTATCCTACAGAACTGTGAGAGAAGAATCTCTGTTGGTTGAGTCTCTGGTATTCCATTACAGAATACTGCACGGACTGAGACACAAGCCAGACCCCACTTTTACACTGCTGCTGGCGTGCTGCTTCCAGGGCCAAACGGCCTAAATAAAACACTAGTTCCTCTACCGAGTAGGTTTAAGAACTTGTGCAAGTTTCCTAAATTTTAGGTCTGTTTCCTCACCCGTACAATGGAATTGATAAATAGCATCTACCTACAGGTTTGTTATGGGGAATGGATGAATGAATACACAAATGGTACCGGGCACATATAAGAGTTCAACACATTAAGTGCCATCACACACACTGTCCCACTGCTGGACTGGAGCACCGATCCTCACAAATAGGAGTGCTGCCTTGTCTCCTCCCAGGCTGTCTCTGCTCCCTGCAGTGCTGCTGGGCACCAAACATGTTTGTTTTTCTCGCCAGAAGATATTAGAATTCTCCTGCATAACTGGCCAGCTGTCCAGCCTTTCTTGTATCCTGACTCAAAGTAAAACACTCAATATAAAGTCTACAAGCCTGTTGCACTGTGAAAAGGACAGATGGACAGAATAGCTCCTGAGATGGATCCCATTTTACCCCATTTCTCTGCTGGTTTCTTTCCTTAGCATCCTCTCCCACGTCCACATTTCAAAAGTTCTTATTTTTCTCAAGGTATTAAGAAATGGTAGGAAGGGCTGAGGTGATAACTCTGCAACACAGTGCCTGCCTGATGAGTGCAAGGTTCTGAGTTGCATTCCTGGTACAAAAAAAAAAGTTGGGGTTGGGGATATAGCTCAGTGGTTACAGCACCTGCCTGGCAAGTGCAAGGTCTTGAGTTCAATTTCCAGTACAAAAAAAAAAAAAAAAAAAAGAAAGAAAGAAAAAGAAAAGAAATTGTAGAAAGCCCCTGGGTCTCGGAATTCTAAAATAAACATGAGCATGCTACTCATCCTGTTTGATAAAACCTTTAGTAGTTTTTCATTTCCCGCGGGATAAAATTTAAATTTTCTAGAACAACTTTCACAGCACTTTCATGGCTTTTCACAGCAAAATCTTATACGCTGACCTCTCGTGTCTTTCCATTCTACTGCCCCTTCTCTCATTTCTACAAACCTCTTACCTTCTTGCTTCCCTGCCTTCTGCATCCTGCCCCTCCTCCAAAAAAATTCTTTCTTTTCCCGGAGAACCCTACTCTCCTGAAGACTCAGCTCAAATGTCCCTTACTACAATTTTCTTGGCACTCTTAAGCAAGGTTAGTTTTTAACCAATCTTTATACTTTCTAATTCCTGGTAAGGAAGACCTTCACTAAGAGAAGTTTCCATTTGTTTCCCAGAGCTTCTTTATATAGCAGGGAACAGCAGTATCACCTTAAAAAGATTTTTTTCTTTGAAAAATCAATCCAAATGCCCTTCTTCATTATACTTTGGAAACTGAACTCCCTTGTAGAGAATTAACTTATCTGTTAATTCCAGAGGTAATGTGGTTTTTTCCCTAGAAAGAAATATGTACATTTTCTTCTTTTTCTATACTTTATATTGTGGCTAGATTATTAAAATAGTTATACTTTGTTCAATAGCTAAGTAAAGTTTAAGGGTCAATGAAATGATTTGCTCTTAGGTTGAGCTCATAGAATTCCATTTATAAAGTACTGGTGTGTGAAGGCTTTCCCCAAGAGTAAAGCTATGCTGTTAGCTTGTCATCTTGTGGTAGAGCTCCCTCCTATAATAATAGGTGTGCAAGCCAGTGGCACACATCTATAATCTCAGCACCTGGGAGGCAGAGGCAGGATGGTTGCCATGAGTGTGAGGGCAGCCAGGGCTACTTAGTGAGCCCAAGGCTGGCCTGAACTACATAGTCAGACCCTGCCTCAATCCATCAATCAATTAATCACTCAATCAATAATAAATAGTAGGTCTGCAATTTATATCTGTGTTACTTACTGTGAAGGTTCTCTTGGCCATGCATTTCTAAATTCTTCAGGCATTCCGTTTTATGGCTTTGTGTCAGCCAATTTGAGGTTTATAACTGACATTACCTAATTTATAACAAGGTTGAACTGAGGCCCTGATTCTCATGAATGTGAGCATTGCCACACCTCCCCCTAGGCCTTCTGAGGTTCTTGCAATCCTGCTGTGCACCAAACGCCTTTGCCTTTCCCACTAGGAGACATTTAGGGTTAGGGTACTGGCCAGCTGTCCAAGCACTTCTTGTACCCTGACATGAAAATTATAATACTCTATTTTCCAATAGTTATCAAAAACCAGGAAAATGCACTTTCACAAAGTATTACTTGGGTTTTTATGTCAAATCCGAAACTTCATAAGGGAGTTATGACATATTATGCCATAAAAGTTGTTGCCTTTTTTTGAGCTACAAAAACAAGCTCCGTAAGTGTTTTATTCTTTTAGACACTCCCTCCCACAAAGGAAAGGACTAGGGAAGTGAAAAGAAAAATGTTACATTTTGAAAATTATGATAGTGAAAATAGAGATTCTCTCGATACAGGATAGGACAGGCAAAGAGTGCTCCTGTCTTCATTGGTATGTCTTCGGGATGAGTAGTAATTACCTTCATCGTGGGAACTGGTCCACACACATGCTGCACCTTCGTCATTTTAGTACCTCTTTCCCCTCCTCGCCCCTCTGCCAGACCCCCTTCCCCTTCCACAGAGTTCACCTCCAGAATATTCTTATTTTAGATAGAGATTCTGATTTTCATTTCACCATGTGACTCAATGTCCTGTGCAACAGCGTCTACCACATTGTAAGGCTAGTTGCTAAGGAATATTGTCTTGGTCAACAATGTTTGAATTAAACTTTTCTTCCTGTTGAAAATGCATTTGTGAGCAATGTAGTGGAAGGAAGTTAAGTCATCTTCGCTATTAGCTCCTGAGAAGATTTGGTGAGGAGGAAGACTCTGAACCGCCCCAGCTGAAAATGTTGCCATTAACAGAGGGAAGAGAGGGACTGCGTCCTAGGGTAGAAGGCAGAGGAGAGTAGGACAGGAGGGGAATTGTAGCAGTCCTTAGTCAAGCTTGGAGGATGGCAGATAGGCCAGTTTGCCTGCCCTGGAGAATTCTGGACCTTGAGTGTAATGATTTAGATGGCAAAGGCAAGCTCAAAGGTACGTGTATTGAAGGCTGAGTGACCAGCCTGTGGTGCTACTGGGAGGAAGCGTAACATTGGGAGGTGGGAGTATGGGTGAAGTTAGGTTGTTGAATGAGGTTATCTCCTTGGAGGAGATATGGAATGCTGACCCCTCCCTCCCTCTCTCTCCCTCCATCCCTCTATCTCTCTCTCTCTCTCCTTACTTCCTGGCTGCTCTGTGGGAAGCAGCTTTATTCCACCACGTGCTCTCCATGAAACTCTGCCTGACCACAGGCCCGAAGCCCTGGTACCAACACCCATGGAGTATGGCCTCTGATACTGAGCCCAAATAAATATCTCTTGCTTGTAGGTTGTGTGTCTCCAGTATTTCACCACTGTGATGGAAAACTGACTGTCATCAGTACTGACTAACCTGAGAGTGGCGAAATTAAGTTGAGGCTGGACTGTTTAGTAACTGAAATATTTGCAATATAAAATATTTAGACTTTGGGAAGCCTTGCTCTTGGCAGGAAGAGATGGTGGCGTATTTCTTTCTCTGCTGTTTATACCACCATGTCTGGCACACAGAAGGTATTCAATATCTGAATTGAATGAATGAATGACTGAAGACTGTCTTCCATGATCATAATGTTTTTCTCTCGAAGGCAGACATCACCTCTGAGCCCTAGAATCATGCATTTATCTGTATCCTTGACATCTCCTTTTAGCTGATCCAGAGATACTTCACAGTTGATATATTCCTCATAGATTTCACCATTTCAATCTAAGACCTAGTCCTCTTTAGTTTTTCATATTTCATTATACGACTGTTCTGCCCATCTAATTACATAAACTGGAAATATAGGAGCCAGTCTTAAGACATCCTTTTATCTACCATATTCACCAAGTTCTGCTGATTCTTGCTATCTAAATATTTCTCAGATAAGCCCATTACTTCTCATTTTCACCAGCCAGTGCTTCACACAACCCACCCTAGAATCTCTGCAACCACTTTTGAACTCATCTTTTTTAAAACTTTGATGCTCCTCTGGAATAATTCCTACTTAGCACCCAAAGATATTTTTTTCTATAGGCAAACATAATCGTGTTCTTCTGAACTTAAAACGCTTGAACAAAATTCATGTTGCTATTGGAGCAGGACCGAATCCTTAAGAAGCCAAGAAGGCCCTTCTCACGGAGCCCTCGCTGCCAGCCTAGGCCCGGAGAGCTTTCCCTTCCTGGCACCGGCTCTCTCTTTTCATCTCCACTAAGTCTTCCCTTATTTTTTTTTAATTTTAAATGTAATAGAACAAAAACGCTAACAAACATACACGCAGCAGCACAAGAACAGTACAAAGACCAAACTACAGATAAGGTGGCAGGGAATCACCAGTGGTTGTTGTATTACACGTTGGTAGCTTCAAAGTGTATACTCAGGACAATACAAATAGACATACATGATTGATCAAACAACTAATCATCGGTTGTTTCCCACATCAAAATGACATGAGACAATAGTGCAGCCATGTCAGCCATCCCGCACATACATACGTACCTACTCAGCTATCCCCCTCTTCCTGCTCTCCTTCCCTTCATCCCGATTGCTCTCTACTCTTGAGCAGTCTCCCTTCATACCTCCCGATCTATATTCCCACCTCCAGGTTCCTACACTAATGATACTATATGCTGTTTGCACATGCACATCTGGTTTACCTCACTTATGAGTATGGTCTCTAATTGTGACCATTTGCCTATAAAAGCACCTAGGTTGTCTTTCTTTACAGCTGAATAATATTCCATTGTGTAAAAATGCCACAGTTTCTTAATCCACTCCTCTGTGGATGGACATTTGGGTTGTTTCCACGATTTAGCTATTACAAATTGTGCTACTATAAACATGGGTGCACATATATCACAGTGATATGCTGTTTTCAGATCTTCCGGGAAAATACCCAGAATGGGGATAGCTGGGTTGAGTGGGACCTCTAGACCTAGTTTGCTGAGGAATCTCCAAACCGATCTCCTCATTGGTTGCGCCAGTCTGCATTCCCACCGGCAGTGCAGCAGAGTTCCTATTTCTCCACAGCCTCGCCAGCATTTGTTATTGGACGATTTCTTGGTGCTGGCCAATCTTACTGGGGTGAGATGAAATCTCAATGTTGTTTTTATTTTCATTTCTCGAATGACTAAAGATGTAGAACATTTTCTCATATATTTATTTGCCATTTGTATTTCTTTATCTGAGAAGTGTGTATGCATCTCAGATGCCCATTTCTGGACTGGGTCTTTGAATTTGGACAGGTTCATATTTTTTTAATTCTTTGTATGTTCTAGATAGAAGGCCTTTGTCCGAGAGACAGCCAGTTTGCATTTTTTCCCAATCTGTGGGTTTTCTTTTAACTCTGCTTGTGATTTCTTTAGATGTGCAAAAACTTTTCAGTAAGATGAGGCCCCAGTTATTGATTCTTTAAAGTGTTTCCCTTGCAGTTTGATTTTTGTTCATGAACTCTCTGCCTACTCCTATGTCTTCAAGGTTTTTTCCTACTTTCTCTTCCAACAGGTTTAGTGTTTCTGTTTTAATATTGAGATCTGTGATCCATTTTGACTTGAGTTTGGTGCATGGTGATAGACTTGGGTCTATTTTCAGTCTTTGGCAAGTGGCAAGCCAATTTTTCCAGCACCATTTATTGAAGAAGCTATCTTTCTTCCAATGAGTTTGTTTGCCCCCTTTGTCAAATATTAGGTGGCTGAGTGTATCTGTGGTTTTCGCTGTATCTTCCAGTCTGTTCCATTGATCCTCAGGTCTATTTTTGAGCCAGTACCAGGTTGATTTTACTACAGTAGCTTTGTAGTATATTTTTTATTTATTTTTTTTTATTTTTTTTTAATTTTATTTTTAAGACAAAAGAATGGAGACATATGAACCAGAAAAGCCATAAACAATACAGAAAATACAAAGTTATACAGAATATAGTAGGGAATTAGAACTGGATGTTGTATTACATAGTTATCTTCACATTAGTTAACACAAAAACATTAAAGGAAATACCAAATTATAGATAAGATAGTAGGGAATTTGCACTGG
>PVLD010033940.1:0-13160 GCA_004027595.1 Dinomys branickii | reverse complement strand
CTATATGCCTCGCTTAACTGAACTTCAGTATCTTTTACCTTGTTTGGGAAATTTTCTGCTATTATTTCATCAAATATTCCTTTTATATCGTTTGTGAGATTTCCTGCTGTTTCACACACTCCTATAATTCGAATATTGTTACGTTTTGCCTCATCTTGCAGCTGTTGGATTGACTTTTCTTGTGTCTTTGATGATATCACGAGATTCTTCCTTTCACACTCATAAGCTGCCATGCTGTCTTCAAGTTCTGAAATTCTTTCTTCGGTTTCATTTAAATGGTTTTTCATGCTTTCAGTGTTAGTTTTCAAAACCTGGCATTCTCTTTGGACCTGTTTCATTATTGGTAATTCATTCCTAAATTGCTCTTGTAACGTTTCCATTTGTTTCCTATTTTCTTCTAGTATTTTGTCTATTTCTTGTCTGTGTGACCAGGTTGATTTTATTACAGTAGCTTTGTAGTATAATTTCAGGTCAGAGATTGTAATTCCATCTGACTTGTCTTTGTTGCCCAGGATTATTTTTGCTATTCTGAGTCTCTTCTGATTCCAGATGAATTTTAGGAATGTTTTCCCTAGATCTGTGAGGTATGTTAGTGGTAGTTTAATGGGAATTGCACTGAATCACAACAGTTACAACAATTTTTGTAATATGCCCATTTTCACAGTTTTACTTCTTCCTATCCATGAGCAAGGGATATTTTTCCATTTACTGAAATCCTCTTTAATCTCTTTTTTCAGAGCACTGTACTTTTCACTGAATAGGTCTTTTGCTTCTTTTGTTAGATTGATTCCTAAATATTTCAATTACTTGGATGCTATTGTGAAAGGTATGATTTCCTTAATTTCTCTCTCAGCCTGTTTGTTGTTTGTGTACAGGAATGCTATTGAATTTTGAGTACTGACCTTGTATCCAGCTAC
Organism: Dinomys branickii; assembly: GCA_004027595.1. Taxonomy (NCBI): domain Eukaryota; kingdom Metazoa; phylum Chordata; class Mammalia; order Rodentia; family Dinomyidae; genus Dinomys; species Dinomys branickii. The sequence continues at coordinate 12,243 of PVLD010033940.1, read as the reverse complement.
ACTACTGAATTTGTCAATTAATTCAAGGAAATCTTCTGGTGGAGCTTTTGGGGTCTTGCATGTAGAGTATCATGTCATCTTCAAACGGTGATAATTTTACTTCTTCCTTTCTGTGAGTTCAAGGCAAGCCTGGGCTACATAATGAGACCCTGTTTTTAAAAAGCTTATTTTTTGTCCAAATCTCAGTCCTTCTTGAATCTACCAAAATCCACAAGACTTTCTGTGGCCCCTTTTAGCAATTCATACTATTTTATTAATTAGTTTTTACTAGAAATTCAATCCTAGGAAAAAAAACTAAAGCTCTGGTTTTTAAAATATGGGTGGATATAAATCACCAATGGGAAAAAGAAAAGAAATACTTAATAGCTTAAATGATCAACCAAAATGTACAAAAGAAAACCACAAGAAGTTTTCTAAACTGGTGAAAACAATGAAATATGACAATGTTAGCAAGGATTTACTGTAAGCACTGGTAAGATCGGGTATTGTTTATATAGCAATATATGGCAAATTAAAATAAATGATTCACCACGTGTGGTGATACATACCTATAATTCTAGCTCTCAGGAGGCTGAAGTAGGAAGGTCTCAAGTTCAGGGCCAGCCAGAGCTACATAGTGAGGTCTTGTCTCAAAAAAAATGTCAAAAGAGTAAATAAATAAAACATTTATTGTCTTGCACAGTTTCTGAGAGTCTGGAATGCAAGAATAGCTCATCAGGGTAATTGGGGCATAAGATGCTTCTCCGGTGGCCAGTAATAAGTTGTTGACTGGAGAGTCCGGGTCTTTGCCAGTTCTTGGCAGGAGGGTTCAGGTCCTTGTCACAGAGATATTTGTGCAGAGCTGTTGAGGTGTTCTCACTGCACAGCAGCTGGCTTCTTCAGAACTGGCATCGCAGCGCTCTTGAGCAGCCTTCATTGCCACGCGAGTGCACTGACTTTCCCAAGTGCATCCTACATGCTATGAAGAGGAGTCACTGGAGGCGTCGGTGCTGAGCAGTAGGTATGTTTAGCAGAACCACCGATAAACTGGTGTGACAATACCTGACCACAACTTTACAGTGTGTATCAAAAACTTTAAAATGTTTCAGAGTGCTGAGCATGGTGAAACACATCTGTAATCCCAGCACTCTGGGAGGCTGAGACAGGAAGGTCACAGTTCAAGTCCAGCCAGAGCAACTTAAAGACTTAGTAAGAGCCTGTCTCAAAAATAAAAATTACCAAGGGTTGAGAATGTAGCTCAGTACAAAGGTCCTGGGTTCAAAAAACATATCACATAGTCTTAGAATTCAAAAAAATTTTGGTTGCAGGGATGATTAAATGAATACATAATCAAGTATTTCTAATTCTAGGAATCAGTTCTGTCTTGATTACATTACTGGTGTCATTGCTGAGACAAAATACCTGACATCTACCAGTTAAAGGAGGAACTTTTTATTTTGGTTCACAGACTATAGAGGTTTCAGGGCATAGCTGGCTGGCTCCAAGGCAGTACAGCATGGCAGAGGGGCATCACAGAGAAGAAACAGTCCAAGGCAGGGTAGGCACAGTTAGCAGGTAGTGAGCCTCCCTTCCCCTTTTCTTCCATCCAGGCTACAAGCCTGTTGGTCAGTGCCACCCACACCCAGGGTCGCCCTTCCCACTATCCGTACCCAGAACTATGCTAAGGCAATCAGTGCACTAATTTAGTTATTACCCCTTTAATCTAATTCATATGCCCTAGACCCAGGCACCTCTGAAAATCTCCACCTGTGAGCTCATAAGGCTCTGGTTAAGTATGACCACAATCATTCACATTCACATAAGAAATAAACAACACCATAAATAATACAACAGAGTTAACGATAGTATTTCCAGGCTGTGTGTTACAGTTTTTTTCTCTCTCTGACTCTTTCGGCATTCATATTACAACACCTATATTATAAATGCGCTGTTTTTATCCTCAGAAACATTTAGACGTTCATTTATTGTTCTTCCTCCCTGTGTACTTCCTTCTTACCTACCAAGTCATTTAGCCCTGCATAACTTTGGCAATAAGGTCATAACCAAGCTTTTGAACTATTTTCATGTTCCGACTTAAGTACAGTATTACACACAGTGAGAAACTAAATTTCTTAAGATCTACAGTGACTAGAAAGTCCACAATATGCATAGCAACTTTTAAGACTACAGGTTGGCTATCTCACATCTGAGCTCTTCTTAGTTGCATGGCACGAAACTCTTAGATACTCAGGAAAATCTTGTAATTTAAATCACACAAATCACTGCTTGAGTAAATACACAGTGACTGTCCTTTGTGGACAAATAACTCTTTTGCTTTGCTTTCTTTTCTTTTTTAGTTTTCCCTTCCCCCAGATAAGTCTCGTGAGTCTAAGCATCACAAAAATCTGCCCGCCATTTTCTCTCCTAGGAATTCTCACGTTCTTTTTGCCTGTTCTGTCTATACTAATATCTTTCATTCAGAAATTCTAACTTGTCATACAAATGAGATGGTTAAACCACATATCTCTACATGGAAATAAACTAATTTGATTTCATAATAAGGTAACACAACAAGAGTTAAATGTCCAACCAAATTTCCAAAGCAAATTCTGAAAAGCCCCAGCAAGGGGAGGCTTTCTCCTAAAAATACAGGCTTCTTTCATCAGGAGTCTTTAATATTCTTGTCCTCCTTTGAAAATAACTGCAAATGTAAGAAAGAACTTGAACCTTTGCACCAGAGAAGCCAACATGTCCAAAGTCTCAATACAAGAAAAAAATGTCAATTTTCTTAAAAATAAATGGTATTATGCTCTATTTCACATTAATTAAAAACTATTTTGTTTCCAAAATTAGTTATTGCACATGAAACTTGCTTGTTTGGACTTAAATATGATAAATTAAAACAAGTTATAAGAAGTTATAATTTGGACAGGACCTATAAAGATTTTCATATACTCATTTTGAGGTCCTTAGCATTTTATTTCTCCCATTAAGCTCATAACCACCAATCCAGTAAATTATATTCACTAAAATGCCCTATCAGTGTTGATTATAAATATATTAAAACTTTTATAACACAACTTTAAAATTACCCCTCAAAAAAGATGGACAGGGGCTGGGGATATAGCTCAGTGGAATAAGCGCTTGCCTAGCAAGCACAGGGTCCTGAGTTCGATCCCCGGTACCATAAAAACAAAATAAAAAAAAATAAAAGATGGACAATACATATTTAATAAGAGGTGACATGTGCAAGCTGTCCTCTCTTTAGGGGTATAAATCGCCATTTATACACAGCAAGAACTAAAGAAGTGATAGAAATTCTTTTCTCTAAGTTTCTCTGCCTTCAGCCATAAGGACTGAGTTTTCTTATTAAAGTGAATTTGAAACCCAGCTATTGATTGGCACATTAGTAAATTATTCAGAAGCTTTTTTGCAAATGACCATGCCAAAACAGAAATTGTATGAGCTTTGCTACAAAATATACAACCTTTTCATTGGATGTGTACCAAAGGCCTTGTTGCAGCTCATGTCTAAATGTTACCCCCAAAGCCTCACGCAGTCACAGGTGGTGCTTTTTCAGAGCTGGCTGAACCTAGAATGTGTGATTGGTGCAACACTAGCATGAGCGGTGCTAGGATTAAGGGTGAGTGGACCCTAAATCAGTGCCCAGAATGGTTTGGCATCGCCCTAATCCTGGTAGCCCGGATACAATATAAGGGACAGAAAGAGCTTTATCTTTTGCTTAATTTGCTTCCTCCTGCCCACCATGGACTGCGTCTCCTCTGCGGTGCCTACCTGCCATATACCCTGCTTTGGACCCAGCCAGCTATGGACTGAAACCCCCACAGGCTATGACCTAAATAAACCTTTTGCCCTTTAAGTTTGCGTTTCAGGGATTTTGTCTCAGCAATGAGACAAAAGTAACTGCGACAGGCCTCGTGTGGATTCCGCGCATACTATGAAATAATCACTCACACTTACAATTCCAAACGGCATTTCTCATGAAACAATACTTCAAAATGCAAATTTTATTTCTAGAAAGTATAAATGCCTGTCACCTCAGAGGTATTTCAGTAAACTTAACTTTACAATTTCAGTAGAAAGACAGAAATCTCTCTTAAGTACCCCACCTCCCAACTGACTAACAGGAGTTTTGTCTGGGACAAGTTAGGCCCAAAACGTAACACGTGACATTCCCAACATGGCGCTTCCCTGTCTGCGGAGAGGTGATGTACAGAGGCTGCCTCTCCCTCTGCCTGCAGCACTACACTCTGCCTCCCAAGATCGCTGTGCTACTTCTGCTTTGGATTGTTCTTCCAAAAGTTGTTCTGTCCACACAAATCCTAAGTATTCCTCAAAACCAGGTGAAGTCCCAACATATAAATAAAAACTTTCTGTAGTACCTCAAATCCACCATGATCTAACCTCGCCTACCTCCGGTACACACACACACACACACACACACACACACACACATGCACACACACATAGACACACTCAGATATACTTAAGTTGCTTTTTGGGGTTGATTATTTGGGTCTTTTGTTAAATATTGTCCTGAACTTTGGTATTTTTCTGTACAATTCTTGTGCAAACACAAACTCCCATCATGCCTTGCTTTTAGCGTTCTCCCCAATTAGCCTGCTTCTCTGGAGATCAGAACTGTGTTGTACTTGCTTTTACTAGAGCTACAGTGAGTACATAATGAGAACTGATTTGCATATGACTACGGATGACATAGGACTGATCTGCATGTTTATATCTCCTATCCAGGCAGACATCACCATATTAGCATCTTTCAAATAATACAGTATCTTGTCACTGAGAAAACAGGAGTGATTCCCAGCTGCAAATCTAACAAAAAGGTGCACAACATTAGCTTGTGGATCACCCCAGGTTTATATCTGGGACAAGAACATACTAGGGCAAGTGCAGGAACTATGCGCTCAGACAACTTTCCTGGCATCGCTCAGGGAATTCCCGGCAGAAGAGCTTTCACTTAGTGCTGCCACACTGATCACTGCCTTGGGCATAAGTCTGTGACCCCAACATAGCGCCGTGACTCTTTCATGTTCTTCCTTTCAAAGGGCAAGAAAAGCTCAGTATTTCTTTCCAATACTGGAGTTGTTTTGTGTTCTGTTTCATTTTGTTTTGTTTCTAGGGATTAAACCCTTGGCCTTCACCCTGAGGTACATCCACCAGACATTTTTTTTAAATTTTGAGATAGTGTCTACAGTGCCAACACAGAGTTCAAACTTGCAATCCTCCTCCCTCAGCCTCCCAGCGTTATGGGTTTTACAGGCATTCATGACCATGTCTGCCTGTGTTTGTGTGGGTAGCTTCACTGCTTCATTCTTGTGAAACTGGCTCCTTTGGCTCCAGATTCAGCAGAAAAGCACAGGACAGTTCTTCCTCCATCACTCCCTGCTCGGTCCGGAAGACAGCGAGTCTGCCTCAGACTGCTGCCGCAGGGGAAAGACGTCTCCTCTCCTCCCAGCATCCCCTCCTCACTCTCCTCCTAAACCGAGTGCCATTGCAACTGTTTCCCAAGACAGCCCTAACTTGCACATGACACACCCAAAAGATAAATGGCAGGTATAGCCAAGGTCATTTTTACAACTGACACATCTTATCATATAGGGTTTATGCAAAGGATTAATAAATGTACATGTTTTGATATATTTTTAAACTTTTAATTGACACACACACATATACATATATATTTATGAAAGACAGCATATTTCAATCATGTATACAGTACATAACAAGCAGAGGAGAAGGGTCATTGGCAAAACCATCACCACAAATATTTACCATTTCCTTGTGTTGAGAACATTCCAAATCCTCTCCACCAGCTATTTTGAAAAGTACAATTAATTCTTGTCAATCACAGTTACCCTACTGTGCTACCAAACTGTGGAAGTTATGACTGCAGTCTAGCTGCCCCTCACTCATTAGCCTATGTCTCCATCCCACCTGTGGAGTACGCAGCTTCTGGTAACCATTAAAATATTCTCTACTTCAATGAGCTCAACTTTTGAGCTTCCATATCTCACTGAAAACATCCAGTAGTTTTGACGTGGAATGTCTTTCAATTTTGCTTCCATAAAATAAATATTGGGCCCTAGATACCGTATGTCTTACCAGACAAACCAATTTATTGGCATCTCTTCCCAAAAGGGCTTTGGAGACACTATTTCAATTATAGGTACTTGAGTACTTGAGCTGTATATACCAACTGCCATTTTATTGCTGTACTTTTCAATATTTTGTTTTTCTTTTTTACTACTGTGTTCTGTTTCCTTTTCTTCCTGGCCAGTCTTGAATTATAATTTACTTCTAACACAGTGTCTTCTACACAGATGAGGACTCAAGTACGATTTGAAAAACTGAACTGAGTCCACCAGCTACCTATCATGTGGGAACAAGAAGCGAACTCATTCTAACGGGAAGCCAAAGGAGGCCTGCAGGGAGCTGGGGTTCTTGGGGAAATGCTGGCAATGCATGCCAGGTAGGATGATTTCATCTACGTGAGATGTGAAAAAACTCTAAGAAGAGACAAAGCCATCAAGTTATGCAGAAGCCAAGAACATAATCTTACTAAGCCAGATCATCCGGGAGATTTATATGAATTGATGATGGGTAGGGTAATAGCCACTTTCCGGGAGTGCAGCCAGAGAGGAACCACCCAGCCCTAACACCCTGTCAAGACATCAGGCTCAATTCCCAACTGAAACCTGGTCCCTGGAAGGGGAAGAAATTAAGCATCTGATCCCTCATAGACTAGCAAGTAGCAGCCTGGCCACCCACAGCAGCAGCTCAGGGTGAGCTACTTGAGTCAACGTCATTCTCAAGGATTATACTGCGACTTTGCCTTGTGCTCTTGGTTATGCTATACCCCTGGCCTGCAATTACAATCCCTACTTCTTAAATTAGAAAAACCACATTTACCTTTTAATCTCAAGTATAAACCACTCCTCTCACCTCACTGATGAGATTTCCTTCGTTTGTGTGCTGGAAAGATTCACAGTGCAGTAGAGTTGTGTATTTATTGATCACTGTGGGATACACTGAGTGGCTTGAGGTCAGAACTAGTTTTCAGATCTGTAGATCTTACACTTCTTCAGAACTGTCTTACACATGACAGTCAATATATACATGTTGATTGTGCTGGAAAGTTTTCAATTGCTGTGGCAAAATGGCTATGACGAGTAACTGGAAAAGCAGAAAGGTATATTTGGGATCACAGATGCAGAGGTTTCAGGCCCTGGCTGCTTGGCCTCATCACTCTGGGCTTGAGGTGAGGCATCCATCATGGTGGACAGCGGGTGGTGAGCAAAGCCACCCACCCCATGGAAGCCAGGAAGCAGAGAGAGAGATGAAGGGGCCAGTATCCCAATATGCCCCCCAAGGAAGGGCGCACCCCAATCACCAACTTTCTCCAGCTATGCCGCAAACTCCTGAAGTTTCCACACACCCACCCCCATGATAGCAGCATAAGCTGGGGACTAAACCTTCAACACATGAGTTTTGGGGGAACATTTAAGATCCAAAGCATAAACTTGATGAACAAATTAAATGAATGAATGAGAGGATAGCTGTATCTTTTGGACATTTGCTGTCTTTGACAGGAAGACCACCATTGTTTCTGAACCCTGCTGTTACACAGGAGCTGGGCAAGTGGGGTGAGCTGATGACTGTGAATGAGGCCTTCTCATTGGCCATGAGCAGAGCTCCCTGCAAACACCAGGCTGTGTATATAGAAGAGCAGAAACAGCACTAGGACATGTGCAGCACTTGATACCCCCTCTACTAATGCTAAGACTTCTCAAGGAGCGAAAGGTCCTTCCTTTTCTTCCTGCCTCTGAACAGAGCTAAGGAAAAAGCAATCATGCACTGCCGATATTCCTCATGTAGAGAATTTCCCACTGGAATGGACGTTCCTGAGCAGGTGCTGAGGCCTTTGGGAAACGAATGCAACTTTATTCTGTAGGCAGAAAGCACGTCATTGCTGCAGAGATAATAGCAGTGCACACTGATAAGAAATTAAGCACAGTGATAAGAAGTTAGTTTAAACTTCTGAAAGGACTGAGATTAAAGAGAATAATTACCATCTTTAGGGGCAAATCCTTGAAGAATAAAAGATCAGAAGTGGTCTCTCAACCATTTACAAGCCTCTGCGGTGGGTGATCTGAAATTCAGCCCTGGAGTTTTATCTTTATCAATGAGTTCGATCTTAACAATATAAAATTTCTCTGGTTTATACTGAGAAGGAAAGATTGCTACCACATGCAAGGGCCAAATTCTTTTTCACTTACTAGTTTGCTCCTTGGCCAGGAGCGTCTCATCAGCTGCCCCCACCTCAGAAAGAACTTTCTTCTCACTCATGTGCTGTCCAGTGACAGCCAATGGCGTTACTGTTGAGTCCAAAGAATACAAATCAATTCATGCCATCTTTCGTTCTTTCCATTTGCATCTGTTTCTTCCCTTTGCTGTGAATGAAGAAACAACATTTTTAAAAGTTTAATATTTTGCTGAGCACTGCGGCACAGCTATGCTCTTGCTCTATGTTTACATTTCTAGACTAAACCGCTGAACTTGGGATTTTTAAAAAAAATCTCTATGCTGCATCTCCAACGGAGCGATTAACAGACACAGGGAACCCACCTGGCAAAAACAACCTCTTGGTCACAGTCTCTCTCAGTCTCAGTCTCAGTCTCAGTCTCAGTCTCTGTCTCTGTCTCTTTCTCTGTCTTTCTATCTCTTTCTCTCTAATCTCTCTCTCCCCACCCTCCCTCCAAGCTGCTTTTTCCACACACTTTCCTGGCTCAGCAGATGGCAAACTCATCCTACAGTCTCCAGGTCAGGTACTTCAAATGTCTTACCTTCCTGCATGATGTCACACTCTACATTTAATCTACTGTTTGTTTTGTTTTGTGTTTCTCTTGTTTGTTTTGTTCTGTTTTGTTTTGTTGTGAGACAAGTTCTCACTATGCAGTTCAGGGTAGCCTCGGATTCACTATATCATCCAGGCTGGCCTCAGATTCACGGTGATCCTCCTGCCTCGGCCTGCCAAGTGCTGGGATCGTAGGTGGGTGCCACCACGCCTGGCTCAGTCTCACTTGAACACTGATGAGCTCGTCCTTCTACATGTATCCCAGTGGACAGTTGCCTTGGCTCCGTACAGTGCTTGCTGTTCTCTTCGTTTACTTCTCACCTTTACAAACCCTATTTCCCATACCACTGAGTCGTTGCTTCAAAGCAAACCAGAGCTGTCTCTCTTTTGATTAAAACTCCACGATGAATTCTTTTCTTATGTAGGAATTTAACTTTTATTTCATTGGAAAATATGTGCAATACATGAAGCTACATTCATCTTGGGATGTAGGTGCGTGTACAGGAACTCCCCTCCCCTCTGCGCCCGCCTCTTCTTCTCCGTCTCTCCACCCCCATCCACTTTTCATTATTATTAATACAATTATTATGGTAATTCATGTTTATGATATATAACGTTTACACACCTGGTGGGTATTTGCTATACATGTTAAACCCCCTTTCCCCACACCCCCCTCTCCTCACCCTCGGTCTCTGGGACCTCCTCCCATCTGCAAGAGATTCATCTCCTTGTTTCCTTCTACCCGTCCTTTATTGTCTTCTTCATTTCACTCAAATGAGACGCCATGTGCTGTTTCAACTTGTGTGTCTAATGTATTTCCCTTGGCAGTATATTTTCCAGGTGTGCCCATTTTCCCACAAATGTCTCCAATTTATCCTTCTTTATAGCTGAGTAGTATTCCACCATGTGTAATGGATTCTTATCTCACCCCAAATTTTAAAACACCAAATGCATTAATGTAGCCCAAAGGTCCTCCACCATCTGTGCCACCAACAACCAACTTTTCTAATTCACCTTGGGCCATTGCTACCTTACACATGGTGCTCCGGCCACACCTTCTTCATTGCTTTCCCCTGAGACTCCCAAAATTCTTCCACTCAGCATTTCTTCCCTGCAGTTCTTCTCCCACAACACTGCAGAGTTGATCCATCTCCTCCACTCCTGTAGGACTTGATTGAAGTTCATACTGCAGACTTGGATAGACCTTCTAGACTGCCTTATGTGAAACAGACCCTCTTACAGTGCTCTTAGGTTAGCTTTGTGTTCTTTTATTTGTTGTGCTCACAAAAATATGAAATTGTGTGTATGTACTTTTTAATTATTTAATGTCTATCTTACCCTGCCAAGAATATTAGCACCAGAGGGTAAGGATTTTGTTCCAGCTACTATATCCCACAAAGCAGTGCTTGACACACATACACAGAAAACCACAAAAAATTGTTACATGAATTGTTGCACTTACACCCGTAATTTACAATTTGTGTAATTTATAGTGTATTTCATTACTCTAATTAAACTCATAAAATTGATTATTGTGATTTTGGTCATAAATGGCCACAGCTGGATATATGGGAAAAAATGAGCATTTCAATTACAAGGCAGCCTCTCATTTAAAAAAAGATAATTTAATTGTTCCCTGCATGCTGTCTTTCCAGGTACAGGAATCCTGTTCCAGTGAGGTCGTGGTATTTTGGGCCACCAATGAATGTGAAGAAAATAGATAAATGAGTGTTGAAAGTCTTGCCAGTCACTAGTGATTTTCCTTTAGGATTGAACGACAACAGAACTGACTGAAGAGTTTCTGATTTTACTGATTTGAACTGCTGCTATCACAGTCCTGCTCACGTGCTATGCCAGATTTCTGATTAAGTAAATTTATTATGTTGACCTACACTGGGATATATGTTTTAATCTGTAGATTGTGTCAAACTTCCTTTATCACAACGAAAAAATTGTAGCTTTTTCTATTTATGTGATCTTTCCATGTCTATACAAAACCAACTCCATACAAATCATCCAATTCTCATACAGCACCTGTTGGATTTAACATCAAAAATGAGGTGTCCCCTGGGACCCTTGGGGATAGCATTGTATCATGAGAGCTTTTCTCAGTGTCAATTCATTAGAGCTGGTCTCCCAGGTTTCCAGAACTATCTTCATGTTATTCCTCTTCAAAATGTATTTCTCAAAGGAACTAGGATGGGTCAAAGGGGAAAGGTCAGTAGGGAAAATGGAAAACAATTCATGTTGGTTATACTATCAGTGTCCCTTTGTTCATTAAAAAGGAAGGTTTGTGCTAATGTCAATTAGAGAAATTTTTATGCCCATATTTCATACTCTGAGCAACTACTTTAAAGATAACAACATAACTCTTGCTACTCTCCTATTATTGTTATGAAATTTTATTGTATCTTTTTTCTGTAAGATAAAAAATGTATTTCTCATACTTTGGGGTAGCAGAATATGATAACTGATTCAGCCCAAGGTATGATAATGAATAATAACCGCATGTGAGATTTTTGAAATATGAACTCTTTTCATTACTACTTCAATCGTACCATACAGGCAGGGAGTTATTTATTATAACTAATTGTAGTTTCCAACTCAGGAAGTAAACGGATTGTGACTAAGTCCAACGTTAGAAAAAGAATTAAAGGCTAATGGTAGACAACGTGCTTAGCATGTACAAGGCCCTAGGTTGAATCTCTAGCCATAAATACACACACACACACACACACACACACACACACACACACAGAGGAAATAAGTTATAGCAATCCACTGAATGAAATATTAAGTGATCATTAAAAATGACATTCATAAATTTGTTTGGCTATGTATAAAAATAGACATGATTTTAAATATGTTTGCCATGTAAACTTACTTGTGAAAAACATGCACGGATTTACATAAGAACTGGGAAAAAATCATAGAAAATGTATTTAATTTCTGGGTACAGATGTTCCAATTTCTTTCTTTTAAATTGTCATATTATGAACGTTATATGAACCCATGGTGACCGGGTGGGCAGCGGAGAGAGAACCTCCCGGAGGAATGCCACTCAGACATGGCAATATAGCAACATGTGAAGGACAGAGAGAAGGGAGGTGGATATCCTGAACTCGAAAGGGATCTGAGATAGGAAGTGAAACCCTTGGAAAGTCTAAGTAGAACCTCCTCTGGAGGAGGGGATCGCAGATCTGACATGGCGCAGTTGGAGGGAGACGAGATAGAGAGGGAGGAGGTTGCCGCTCCAAGCACACCCCTGGCCCACGCCCTCATTTCGGCATTCGTAGCTTCAGCTTCGGAGACCCATTGCCCAGCTGCAAGGGGTGGGGAACGGTAATGCTGGAGCCACATGGTCTGGA
>PVLD010033939.1:0-13160 GCA_004027595.1 Dinomys branickii | reverse complement strand
ATCAAAAGGGCCATCATCTGTGTAACCTGAGTAACAAAGATGAAGGTAACATTATGTAGGACAGCATCCAGAGCTAATTCCCTTCTATGTTCTCTATAATTCTGTATTTCCTCAGTCGTTTTTGTATTAGCAGAAATGAAGATAACTTTATATTATACAGCATCCAGTGCAAATTCCCTACTATCTTACCTATAATTTGATATTTCCTTTAATGTTTTTGTGTTAACTAATGTGAAGATAACTATGTAATACAACATCCAGTTCTAATTCCCTACTATATTCTGTATAACTTTGTATTTTCTGTATTGTTTATGGCTTTTCTGGTTCATATGTCTCCATTCTTTTGTCTTTAAAATAAAATAAAATAAAATAAAAGATACAGTCAGTTGTAAACAGACCCCTGACATAGGCTATTTCTTTTCTTATTATTATTGTTAATCATGTTGAATTAAGGAATCCATATTCTTTAAAAACAATTATAAAAAATGGGGATGATATGCAAACTTTTTCTCTTCAGAACCCCTGGCACTTAGATCTCTATCCAGAGGCAGGCACACATGACAACTTTTCAGATAAACACTTAGAAATCGTCTGTTGAATCTATATAACTAATATGTAATGCATATAAGTATTGCTCATGCTTTTCCAGAGGAGCAAACCTGATGGGAAATATATGTTTAAGAAGCACAGGAATTTGTTAGGTAAGTTTATGGGGTCAGAGACAGGAAAGTCCATAGTGCCCATGTGCGCTAGAGAGATGGAGGATTCATACCCACTCCTCAGCCCAAGAAAATGGAAGCTGCAAGGCAAGAAGGACAAGAGACGGAGAACAAGTCTGAAGTTTGAGACCTGGAAGGTCTCTAGAATCACTGGAGAGCATGTGTATGGCAAGACCCTGGGGCCACTCTTCAGAGACAAAGCTACCCAAAGACACCTGCTCCAGAAACAGCTCAGCTCTTCAGAACTGGCACGTTTCTTCCTTTCTCTCTCTCTTTTTATTTTAAAGGGAAAAAAACAATAAAATTAATGATATAAAATGTCAAAACAAGAGAGTAGGAGAGTAACCGTGGTTCAGACATTGCATATTGTTGTCTTCAAATTAGTTGCTCAGATTACAAGATACAGGCATAAAAAACTGATCAAACAAATAAGCACAAACCTCTCTTTTCAATGAATAGAAATTAGTAGTGTAACTGCCTTAACTATCATATAAATGTATTTTTTTTCCTTTTCCCTTCCTCTTCTCCTTATCCCCATCCCATGTTCTCTTTCCTTTTGAACAGTTTCTGCCCATTTCTCAATATCTATTGTACATTTTGGATCTTATTTACCCCTTCAGCTTCTTACACTCGGGAGACAATACAGATGTTTACACATGCAAGTCTGATTTATTTCACTTATAATTAGAGGTCCCATTTGACCCACTTATTCCCCTTCTGGGTATTTTCCTAGAAGAATTTAAAACATCATACCACAGTGATGTATGTGCAACTGTGGTTATAATAGAACAATTTGTAATAGGTAAATCTTGAAAACAACTCATCAACTGAAGAATGGATATAAAAGACGTGGTATTTTTATACAATGGAGTAGTACTCAGCTATAAAGAAGGATAAACTTGAGGCTTTTATAGGTGTTTTGGTTGATACATTGTGTCAACTTGGGGAATCTGGAGGTTGAACTGAGTGATTCAGCAGGAAGCCAGGATGTTTACTTTGTATACATCCTTTGTATACATCCTGAGCCTGTGGAAGAGGAGGGCATGGAGATTGTGTGAGAACTACATGCCCCCTGGGTGGGGGTAGGTTGTTTACAATGTAAGGGAAAAGAGGAGGCGGCTTGCAGCCATTCCTCCCTTTTGCTCTGGTTGTGTTTGCTGTGCTCTGGTGCCATGAACATTTGCCCTTTGCCATGTGCCACTCTGCCTCTGAAGCAGCCAAGTATGGACTGAAACCTCCACAACAGTAAGCTAAATAAACCTTTCCTTTCTTCATTTTGGGTGTTGGGTATTTTGTCTCAGCAACGAGAAAAAAGTAACCAAGACAATAGGTAAATGGATGCTACTTAGGTCCCTTCTCTTTTTTATTTCATTTACACTACAAGGCTATTAGTTGATGCTACCCACAACCAGGGTGAGTCTCTCCCTCTTCTTTTGCTACTACATACCAATCATCTCCAGAAACTCCCCACTAAAACACCAGCACTATGGTGCACTATGCCTTACTAAAATGCAACATCTTTCTTACTCCAGTGAAGTTGGCATACCACAATGAACATTCACAATACAGTATTTTCATTCTTCAATTTGCATAAAATATAATATACATACTATTTGCACCAAAAATATGGAGAGCAGCGGGATAGGTGCAGACAGTTAATAGGGGACCATAACAACCTGCAACATCCCTTGTCCTTAATGCCTCAAAATCCCAACAACATTCTCTGCAATGTGCAAGGGTTTTATCCAGTGTCTCTGGCTACACACAGACACTTTGCTGATACAATATCTCTGTGTCATATACCTGCATGCTTGTCTGCTTTTAAACACAAACATAGCCATGCCCATCTCTTTAAGATCATCTTGTCTTTTACTCCACTATCCTGGCCATTCATCATGCTTATAATCCTGAGGTTTGTTTGCTGCTAGGAGGGCCCTGCACTGGCACTGGTTCTCCACGTGCTTCTCTCACATCAGAATCTGTACAGCAATATCTAACTCTGTGAGGACCATGCTTGGCTTTTTGCATACCTGAAAGCCTAATCTGCCAGCAGGACTCGTCCCCTTCCTCCTGCTCCTTCCTGTCTTCTCGCTCCTCCGCCTGTGCTCTGACCCCCCTATGAGATTCATGCCGTTCCTCCTCCAAATTTACAGAGAGGAAAAATGGAACCCAGAAGTGGGTGCTGGGAAGTCCTAGTAAAACAGGGACAGAAACTGACCCTGGAACGAGGACTCTAGCATCAGTTTAGGTGGCATGGGTTTGAGTGTCCAAAAGTCATAGGTTTGAATCCACCACATTAGAGCTGCATTTTCTTCCCTGAATTTCTTATTTCTGGAGCCTCAGTTCCAACATCATTAAGTGGGATAATAATATTTACCTTAGAGAATAACTAGAATCATAAAAAAATCCAAAACACCAAATGGTGTACTTTATTGAGTAATGATAATTTGACAAATTTTAAGTTACATTCTCATATTTTTCAATGAGGCTTGCCCTCAGGACCCTGGCTGTCTTATTTTCATAACATTATTAGCACGTATGCTTGTGCATAAGGGGCACAAAGATTATGGAGATATTGCCTTTGTCCCCTAGGTAGAGAGATCAGCCACAAGCCAGGTCCAGTGGCCCACTGAGCGTTTCCTTCCCTACGGGTATGATGAGAAACCATGGCTAACAGAACAGTTAGTGCCTGCTTTCATCAACAGAGAGGGCAGGGCCAGGACCAGGATGGGTTTGAGTGTGGAACCAAGTCCAAGTATGAGCTGAAATAGGAACTTACATCTCCTGGCATATTTCCTCATCATAATTAGGCATCACATTTTACCCAAAGCCACCACACTGTCTCTCCAAGAATTTCTCAATACTGTACAGCCAGTGCAGTGGGCACTTACACTTCTGAGCCTCCACTATACAGGGATGAAAGAGTCTGCCTCCTCTGCACTCAGGCGTGTCCCTATACTGTTAACTCTTGGGCCCTAGCATGACCTCTCCAGTTAATCTCCAAGAAATACAGCTCTGAGGATAATTTGTCAAGCCAGCAATCCAGCTCCTGGGCATGGAATCTTTCCCTGCTTCTGCAGATAGGGGCTTACATCTCAGCATGAAATTTGTTTACCCTTATCTAAGCACACAGGGACAAATGACCCAGCCCTTGTTATAAATCCAGCAGCTCTGTGTCTGTGGGTAGGTTTCCATGTAAATCTCCTGCAAACTGTGCTTGGTTGGCTGTTTGATTTTGTTTGCTGCCTTTTCCTGGCACTGGGTTCCGAGGATCATTAGTCTCATGAGTAGACACTCTGTTTTTTTCTGTAGACACATTGACAGAAGAAAGAGTATAGCAGTGTCTCTGCTGCTGCCGAAACCCTGCATCCAGGTGTCTTTTTCCCCCAGCTAAACTGTGAAGGTTGCAGCTTCTTGGAAGATCCAGCAAGCCAGCCATCTTGGACAGCTTGAGAAAGCAAAATGCAATTCCTCCACCTTGCAGGGCCTCTGGTGGAATCATCCTGTCTAGAATAGTTAGCATAAGTGATGGTCTCAAGTTCAAGGAAACAGTCAAAGTGAATTTCATTTTTATTGTATTTTATTTATTTATTTACTTTTGTGGTACTTGGGTACAGAACCCAGAGCCTTCATACTAAGCTACATCCCCGGCTCACATTGCAGTTACCCTGGCTGGGCTAGAAGTTAAGATCTTCTAGCCTCAGCTCCCCAGAGTGCTGAGATCGCAGCTGTGCACCACTACCGCCTGGTTCAAATAGGCTTTTGATGGCATCAGTCGCCAAAATGCTGAATAACAATGTTCAGTCAGGGAAAGAAGCCACCTCCTGTCTCAGTTACCTTTTGCATTGCTGAGAGAAAACACCTGACACCCACAAGTTTAAGAAGGAAATGTTTATTTCAGCTCACAGTTTTAGAGGTCTCAGTCCACAGTTCACTGGCTGCAAGGCAAAGCACGGCAGAGGGATGTCACCAAGGAGAAATAGTCCATGGCAGGCAGGAGGCAGAAGGCGGCAAGCAGCAGAAGCCAGTCTACCTTTCCCTTTTGTCCTGTCCAGGCTACCTGCCTTTTGGCCACCCAGAATGATGCTAATTCTGATCAGCAGACCAATGTAGTAATCATGCACCCTTAATCCCAGCATCATACACCCTAGATCCAGCCACCTCCAAAAAGCCCTATCTATGACTGCATGAGGCTTTGGGGGGATATCTAGACACAAGCCATAACACCATCATAAAACTAATAGATCATATCCCATGAATGAAGAATTGTTGGTCTAGATGCCAAGACCTCAAAGACAACACAGATGGCTTAGAGAAAACAAATATTTTTATAAATCATGACAACATCAAAAATAGCCATGTAGCCCTTTCCATGTGCCAAATGTGGAATGTTGCCCGCTGGTATGGGCCACTGCCAGTGCACTAACCTATCCTAGAGGTTCACAATAGCCCAGAAATGAGTGCTGTCACTTCTAGGGACTAAAGCAGAGAGAGATCGAGTGATTTGCTGGAAGTTGCACAGAAATAAAGTGGTGGATTGAAGCAAGTGATGAGATTCATAGTATGTGCTTTCAGTCAGTTCCCAAGCACTGGAACTCCCACCAGTCACCTGAGATCTTGTAAAAGGGGAGCTTAGGCACAAGCTCTCCAGTGAGACCCATCCTGCCAGTTGGAGGACCAAGAAGCAAGTCACTCAGCCTCTCTTCTCTGAGATTCCACTTCCTGTCAGTAGAATGGAGGTAAAGCCCACACGCCCAGCCATATGCACCCCTCACTGTGTGGCAACTAAAACAAAATGATGTAAACCATGCAAAGTGCCTGACAATCACCAGCAACAAGTGAGGAGCAGCTTTCATCTTCCCTTCAAGAAAAAATCATGTAAGAACTAAGTTCTCATCTGGCCTGGATTCCCTCAGCATCTGGACAAATAAATAAGCTCCTGACACTCTGCCAGGCACTAAGAAGGCACAAGACTGTTAACAAAATAAGATAAATTTTCTGTTTAATGCTGGGAGCAGTGGTGCATGCCTTTAATCCCAGCATTCAAGAGGCTGAGGCAGGAGGATTGTCTGGAGTTCGAGGTCAGCCTGGGCTACATAGCATGACTCTGTCTCAAAACAAAATAAAACAAAACAAAACACAAAATTCTTGTTCCACTCAGAACAGAGAGACCAATTTCTCATACAAGCCTATAACTGCGGTTACATTTTAATCTGAACAGATAGGCAGAATAATGCCCCAAGGCAGTGCAAGATGCTTGCTCATGAAGCAAAATGTAATTATTTTCATTCTACTCCAGAAACTTACATAGGTGAGGGAAGTAACACAGTTTAGAAAGATTTCCCATAACAAAGGATGCAACTAGGCAGGTTTTACTTAACCTGCAGTTAAACAGAAATCTAGTTAACCAGCAACTTCACAGGGGAGTATTTTAATTTAATCCCTTAGATTCTGCCTGTAAGTCATATTTACAGCATGACTGAGGAAAGGGAGCCCCTGGGGCTTGTGGACAGTGGGAAAAAACAGGTAAGGTGCTTTGGTAAATACTGATCTACTGCCTGATAATTTTACAGGAATCTGTAAATTACCAGGTGAGAGGAATTTGCCCAGTAGAAGTGGAAATCTTTTTGACCTTGCCAACCTGGTGGATTTCTTCCTGCTCAGGATGATGGTGTATTTAAGCGCCTGCGGAGATACCTCCATTCAGTACAGCACAGTGAGATCCAATTTAGAATTTATCTTTGTTGGCATGCCCCCAAAGCTCTGATGAGTTGGATCCTCTCATGGTAATAAATTCATTTGTTAAAGTAATCAGGATCCCCAGGTTACCTCTGCCCCTTCCCACCCTGAGCAATCCTTATACAGAAAGTTCAGGCTCCTTTTCCAAGTAGAGCCATCTTCTACTGGTCTGATTGTGAAATCTGAACGGGCATGATCAATTCTAAGCAAATCTGCTGAAAGCCTTGGGCTGCTGCTCTAGCTGAAGCATGGCCCACGTAGAGGAGGAGGAAGAGAAACAAGAAATGCTTCGTTAGTCATTTTATTTTACCTCCCCTAGGAGATCTTTCCTGCTGTATTTCTAAAAAGAGTAAGATAAACATTGGCTGGAATGGGAAGCTGTGCTGTGGGCTTGGGCCACATCCCATTGGTTGGTTAAGTTGCTACCTCCAGGATGAGGTAATAGGCTACTCCAGAGAGATGGAAACCACAAGAAACCGATGGAGGATTTATTAGGGAAATACAGTGGTCTCATGAAATTATGTAGACTGAGAAGTCCCATGACAGATTTTCCACAAGCTGGAGATCCTGGAATGCTGGGACTGTTGTCCATTCAAGTCCAAAGGCCTCAGAACCAGAGAAATTGACAGTAATTCTCAGTATGAGGCCAAAGTCCTAAAAACACATTGGCAACTGGTAAGAGTCTTAAGAGTCCAAAGGCCAGAAAGTCTGGAGCTCTGATGACTAAGGCAGAAGGGGGCCCCAGCTCAGGAGGGTGGGGGGACTGCTTTTGCTGCCTGTTTTGTTCCAGCCGCAAGCTGATGAGATGGCACCTGCCCCATTGATGGTCCTCACTCACTCCACTGACTTAGACAACTAACTTCTTTGGCAACATCATAGACACACTCAGAAATAGTGATTACCAGTTCCTAGGGATTCCTTAACTCAGTCAGCTTGACACCTAAACTCACACAGTTTATTAGGGAAACATGGTAGTCTCATGAAATTATGTACACTGAGAAGTTCCATGACAGGTTTTCCATAAGCTGGAGACCCTGGGATACTGGAACTATTGGTTAATCCAAGTTCAAAGGCCTCAGATCCAGAGAAGTTGCTAGTAGTTCTCAATATGAGGCCAGATGGGGACAAGTCCCTTCTGCCAGTTCACTTCCTCCTGCTCTAGAGTGGGCATGGTATGGGCATAAAAAGAGTACCCGCCATGTGACATCCAGACCATGCAGTGCTGGGCATAAGGTAAGTCCTACCACTGCCTCAGAGACAAGGCCTCATCTTTCTGCTGGTTCACAGACAAGCCCAGGGTAAACATAGCCACTGCAGTTTGCAAAAGCTAAGTAAATTGGGCTTTCATACTTACTCTTTTGGCTGCATCTCTCAATATTCCTTGTCTCACATTCCTGGCTGTGTCTCATGTTTCTCATGAAATTATTAATCCATTGCTTGCTTTCTGCTAGTCAGTGTGACGGCAACATGAACTTCTCCAGGGTAGGGATTGTACTTTAGTCTTTCTTTATGTATCAACTCATCAACTGAGCATAAGGCATGGCATAAAACAGGTGGGAATAAGAATTCAGAGCCATGCCCCCAATTTAGACCAAAGATAAGTCCTGGCCATATCAAGTGAGAACTCCACCTCATTCTTCACGCACGCTGTCATCTCTCATTCATTTACCTAAATGGCAATCAGGTCACAGTAAAACCAACTTTAGCAAAACCCTTTGCTGGTATTCTTATTCTTAGTCACTTTTGATGTTTTTCTTTTTTCTATTTCTCCTCTTTGACCCACACTTTACTATGTCAACTGTCTCTGGGTTCCACTTAATACCATAATTTGGCAAACCTGAGCAATATTGAAACCCAAAATAATTTTCAGGAGGATTGTCCTCTTAACTCACCACGGTAAAAATATCAGGCTCACGAGAAGAGGGATTTCTTTACTCTATACATAGCTGTTAACCATTTCTGTGCAGATGTCAGTACACTGAACAACGGGAGGACACAAGGGACACATCACAATCTAGCCTTTTAGAAAGACCTGCAGTGATGAGTAAAGAGGAAGGAAGTAAAACCACTGTTGTGATAATTGTCATGTGGGTGACAAACAAAAGCTGTTGAAGACATGAGTAACCAGCTAGTTAGCACAGGACTCAAAATGAGAATGCACAGGGTTTAGCTTTGAGTAGAACAGAGAAAAGAGCTCGCCAGATCTAGGAAATAACCACATCAAATTCTGAAGAAACCAAGAGTTTGCCATAGACAGGAAACTAAGGACTGGTATGGCTAGGGCAGAGCTGGCTAATGAGTCCATGGCAGGAACTGAAGCTGGAGGGATGGTGGCATCATCCCCCTTGGGTCCATAAAGATGCAGTGTGAGGAAAGAGAGACTCAGCTATGCTGGCAGTGTCTTCGCGAGGTGGATGGGCGGTCAGAGGTTACACCCATGCTATGGCTCTAGCTGTGCGACCACAGGGTAAGATGGTCACGTTTCATATATTTCTGTTTTCTCAGTACATGCCTGCTTCCCAGATGAGGGTTAGATGAGTGAATATATATACAACCCTTGGAAGGCTACTGCATACACTTAGCACTCAAGAAATGATACCTACTACTGTACTATCACCTTTGTGAACTTCCCATTATTTGAAGTGTGATCCATAAAATTATATGCTCAGAAATCCAACTCTGTCAACCCATTTTCTGAAAGGGGCTCCTATGAACCCAGCCCACGGAACACATGCATAAATCCAGACTGCCAGGTGACTGATGGACTAAAATTTCCCTGTCATTATCAAGTCAATTTGCATTCCCTGTAAGTATGTCCACACAGGCAGCCAAATGTCATTCAGAAGGTTTCTCACTTGACAGGGAGTAGAACCTGCTCAATAATGTTAATGGTGACAGCTACTTCATTCAACTCCTTTATACTGCAGATTCCTTCTTCATAGACCCAGTTCTCAAGCTCCTGCCAGTGCTTACCTGCTTTGCTTAGAAGGAGCTAAAGACATATCACTCCTGTAGGCTACTTCCATCCCCTTAGTGTTTCTCACTGAAAATGTCCTTAAAAGAGAGTTATTCTTTCAGTAGTGCTATGGACTTCATGTCTGTGTAATCTTTCATGGTTTAGATCTAAAATGGTCCCATCCAGTCTCATGTGTTTGGAAGGTGACTGAATCATGAGGATGCTTAATGTGCTTCTGGGAGGTTGGACCTGCTCAGACAAAGTGGGTCACTGGAGGTGTGACCCGAGAGTATATTCTTATTTCTGTCTCCTCCCTTTTTTCTCTGCTTCCTGGATATCATTCCTCCCTGATCCCCTGCTACTAGGCTTTTTCACCTTGGAGTCAGCTAACCATCGAATGAACCCACTG
This sequence comes from Dinomys branickii, assembly GCA_004027595.1. Taxonomy (NCBI): domain Eukaryota; kingdom Metazoa; phylum Chordata; class Mammalia; order Rodentia; family Dinomyidae; genus Dinomys; species Dinomys branickii. Next base: position 3,337 of record PVLD010033939.1, on the reverse strand, counting down.
GTAACTGTAAGCCAAATAATCCTTTCCTCCCTTATATTGTGGGTATCAGGTATGGTGTCCCAGCAAAGGAAAAGTGACTAATACACTTACCAAAATTCATATACTGAAATCCTATCCCCTACTATGATGGTATTAGAGGTGAGGACTATGGAAAAGGATGAGGTCATAAGGGCAGAACTCATGTGAAGGAGAATAAAGCCTGTGTGTGTCAGCTTTGCATTGTTGTGACAAAATCCCTGAGAAAACTCAAAGGAGGAAAGATTTACTTTGGCTCACAGATGCAGAGGTGTTAGTCCATGGCCTGCTGACTCCATGTTTTTGGGCCTGGAGTGAGGCAAACATCATGGTGGAAGCACATGGCAAAGCAAAGCAGTTCACCTCACAACAACCTGAATAGAGAAAAAAGGGATGGGCACCTGTCATCCTTTCCAGAGCATATTGGTGCCAGGGACCTACTTCATATAAACAGGCCCTACGTCCTAATGTTTCTACCACCTCCCAGCAGGTCTATTAGGTGATGACCTAGCCTTCAGCACAAGGCCATTGTGAACATTTAAGGCTCAAAGCATAACAGTGCCCTTACAGAACAGACTCCAGAGAACTTTCATGTCCTCTTTCTACCATACAAGGGACAACCAGAGGATGGTAGTGTGCAACCCAGTAGTCAGTCTGTATTCATATCCAACCATTCTGGCATCCTCATCTCACATTTCCAGTCACCACAACTGTGAGAAATAAATTTCTGTTGCTTATTAGCTACCTAGTCAATTATATATTTTTTCTAACAGCCTGAACTGACTGAGATGAGTATTTTAGTGACTTTGAAGCTTATTGATGCCTTCTGCATATCTGTGCTCTTATAGGGAAGACAAGGTCACTACATTTTGCTCTCAAGAGTATAAGAGGTAATGCACTTGAACACAGAGATAGACGGTGGAATGAAAATAGCTAGAAGAGGGCTGCCCAGTAGAAATAAAAGTATGCAAACCTGCAAACTACCACACATGTAGAAAACATTTAAATTTTCCTAGTGGCCATATTTAAAAAGTAAAAAAGAAACAAGTGACATCATTTCTTATTTCTCATAAGAAATTTCATTTAACTCAATAACTCCAAAATGTTATTTCAACATGCAATAAATATAACAGTAAGATATTAGTAAGATATTTTAATTTTTTGTACTAGGTCTTGGGCTTCATTGTGCCTTTTGCATTTGTGACATAATGCAATTCAGATAGCTTTACTTTCAGATGCTCAATAGCCAGATGGGACAGTGGCCATCATGTGGTACAGCACAGAGCTACATATCTTGGTGAACTTAGGTGTGTTACTACACCTAGTACCTTTATCCTACTAAAACTCAGCTGCCTCCTCTACAGTGGCTAGCCTAGTATAGTAAATTTGAGAATTCATTTCTTCATCTGCAAGTGGAGAATAATTCTATACTAGTAAGACTGTTGTGAAGAAGAGTAAAGATACACCCTAACGGCCCTTGCCTTTATTCATTTAACTAAAACTTATCACTGCATCTAGCATATGCAACCACTGTCAAAAGAGCTGGGGACATCCTGGTGAATAAACAAGGACCCCTGACTTTACTGAGTTCGTATTTTGGGAGAGATGATACAAAAATAAATTTGTAAATTATACAGAACATGAAGGGTGATAAACAAGTAGAATAAGTGATAGGGAACAGAGCAGGAAATGGGTTATATTAGTCCATTTTCCATTGCTATAATGAAATACCTGAAGCTGAGTACTTAGAAAGAAAAGATATTTATGCAGCTCCTACTTCTGTAGGCCCAAAACCGGCATCAGCTTCTGCCCTGTCCTGGTGAGGACCTCATGTTACATCATAATAATGAGAGCAAAGCTGGAGGCAGTGATGCACACCTGCAGCTGTAGCACTGGAAAAGCTGAGCCAGGAGGATCCTGAGTTCAGGGCCAGGACACTTCTCTCCCAGGCCCTTAGTGTTTCCTGTTTCTTCTGCCTGCAACACTGTGCCTCAAGTTATCTTCAGGAGGGCTCCTTGAAGTCTTATGCCAGATGTCAGCTCCATGGTGAAGCCTTCCCTGACCACTCTGCTTAGAATCCCACTTGTCCTCCTCCACACACCTCCCACCGTTGGGTGATCCAAAGGTCTGGGCTGTGAGTGAGGTAATGAGAGGCAGGCCACGCAGGACCTTGGAAGCTACCTCAAACACTCTGGCTTCTCTCCAAGGCACATGGGGAGCCGTGGGAGGGTTTCCATCAGAGCAGGAACCTACCACCGCTCCTAGGCCCACGGGATCCCTGAGGCTGCTGTGTTGTGAAATAAACTGCAGGGCAGTGAGTGGTGCAGCAGATCCCTTGTGCGCAGGTCTGGAAGTACTTTGGAGAAAGCAGACAGAAATTGTCCCTCTGGAGTTGCTAAGTAGCCCTGTACCCCATGCTGGGTGGTGGTTCCCCTCACCCTGTCCTATAGAAAGCCATGCTGACTAATGCTCTCTTCTCTCTCATGTCAGAGCTCTGCTTCCCTAGCAGCATAAAGACTGCCCAGGGAAAGAAAAGGAGGTTGGCTTGGCTTTGCTGAAGCTCCCTCATTATTGACAGACTTGTCTCCTCTCTGAATATCTTATCCACCCTTTCTCACAAAAGTGCAGAATAAGATTCTTAGAATTTAGATTTTTTTCCAATCCCCACATTCGGATTTGCAGATATGCCAATATTTGGATTTGCAGAGCTGTAAGCCAGTCTCTCCCCTGGAAGTGCCTGGTAAAATGCATCTTTCATGAGGTTCCTGCAGGAGCCCAGCTACCAGCTCAGACTCCTGAGCACAAATCAAACTTTGGCTCAACAGCAACAGTCTGATGGTGGGGGCTCCTGAAACAGTAGGCCTCCAGCAGGGTTGGAGTGACAGGGTTAGGGTCTTCTCACTGGGTACCTCCTCCAGGAATGGAGGGAAAGCTTCCACACGGACAAGCTGGCTATGGGATCGGTGAGTGGAGAGCTGATGGCCTGAGATGGACTACAGCCCAGACCCCTTCTCTAAGCACCTTCCCATCTTTCCCACTTGCCTGCAGACTCCCTCCAGCGCACTCTGCATAGATGCTAAGGGAGAAAATATCACTCGGTAGCATCTGTCTGCATCCTTCATCAGGGATGCATCCTGCAACAAGGAATAATTTGGCCAAAGTATATCACTCTTTATGCAGGTTTTATCACCAAAGGCAGACAGGATAGGAGGCTAACTACAGGCCAACACCCTCACAAGTGAGAAAGGCATGGCCCTTACCTATCATGGAAAGTCTGATTTTTAAAACTAACAACAACAACAAAAAAAAGAAGAAGAAAAAA